>JAPYYX010000164.1:0-100032 GCA_030522605.1 Cremastinae sp. B BG-2022a
ATAGTAAAAAGTTTCAATAAAATATTTCATTTATTATATGAAAAAAAAATTCTTCAAACTAGAACTTTTTTTTTCGACGAAACCCATGTAACCCCTTAAAACAGTATTTAGAAATTGTATTTTTACCTGCCAGGGCAAAAGCGTGATCGATTTCACGTCTCATCAATTCCAGGACAGTTATCGCTCCTCTCTCGCCACCACATGCAAGGCCCCACAGTAAGGGTCTACCCATGAATACCTAATAAAAGAATTTATTTTTTATTCATTTTTGACTGTTTATTTTATTTCATAATGTTTTACCATTTTTGCTCCAAGTGCTAATGCTTTTAATACGTCAGTCCCTCTGGTCACTCCTCCGTCCAGGTACACTTCAACTTTATCTCCAACTGCTTTTACGATCTCAGGCAAAGCTTCGATCTAAGGGAACAAAAAGATGCATTCTAGATACAATTCTTTACTGAAGTAATCTTTTCATAATAAATTGTTAAAATCAGCCTTTGTTTTGCTGTTAATAGAAATACAAAAAATTTTGGTGCAATATATCATTACAAATATTCCTCAATATTTCCTTTCTGATCTCTCATTGACAATTTGCATTGTTTATTGTTTAAATAATAAAGAGAAAAATATTTTAGATAAAATTCACCCAATTTGAAAATAAACAAAAACGAACGAATTTTTAAAGCAAATTTACTAAATTTACGAAATTAATAATTCAGAAACAAAAAGTACCATTATTTCAATTATTTTTAGATTTTTTATAAACACTGACAATGCAGCATGAAATTAATTAAGTAATTGATAAAAAATATAACCGTCGCAGCAGTTCCATCAATTTGTCTTGCACCGTGATTAGAGACAAGAATTCCATTGGCTCCATGCTCAATGCCCAGGAGTGCATCCTCTGCAGTAAGAATTCCTTTGAGGATAAGGGGTAGCTTTGTCACGCTGTATATAATTAGATAGAAATAAAAAATACATTATTTACAACAATTAATTTTTTTATTTATATTTCTAAAATATTTCAAGTATTACCTCTTGAGCCAGACTACATCCTCCCATGACAGAGAATCATCAAACAGTCCATTTACATATTCATTGAGGCCTGAACCACTTTTTGTTGTATTTATTTTGGTAGCTAAAAAACCTTCAAAGTTTGCAAACCTAAAAAGGAATTAATTTTTAGGTCGTTTTAATTTCCATATATAGATATGTTGAATGTGGCTAAAAATACAATGTAATTTATTTCGACCTTAAATGTGAAGGCAGAGTGAAATTGTTTCTTATATCTGCTCGTCGATCTCCAAACATTGGAGTGTCTACCGTTAGAACGAGCGCTTTGAAGCCACATTTTTCTGCCCTTCTTATCAAGTTTAGAGTTACATCACGATCTACGTAAATGTACAATTGGAACCACTTGATTGCATCAGGTGCTGCCTTGGCAACTTCCTCTATGCTGCTCGTGGATAGTGTTGATAATGTGAAAATCGTTCCTGCAGCCTGTGCAGCTAAAATGAAGAATTTTTGAAAGTATATTTTTTAGAAATGTTTGTTAATTTCTAAGGAAATTATTGACCCATAGGAGTTCAGACAGATGGAAAATATAGATTTGATATATTTTTTCGGAAATTTCGATGGTTCAGAAAAAAAGAAAATCAAATAAAACTGTTTATTGAAAAAAGAACAACGTGAAAATCTTGATGTCTTCGAAAATTGTGTATTTTCAGAAAAAATAAGTGTGAATTAGGATTTTCTCCAATCGTGAGGCGTGATCACTGCAATTCAATTTGATAAATTATTTTGGCCAGTTTAATTTTTGATGATTTGTTCAACCACAAGTTTCAAGCAACTAATTTATTGAGAATTTTATAGACCACTAGCTTTTACCCGCGACTTCGTTCGCATTGAACCCATTAAAAAACTATTAAAGACCATTTTACATCAAAATAAAAATATTTCAATCAATGAACTCTCGTTCAATCTCAAAAATTGAAATAGTTTTAGTATATTTCGCATAAGTGACAGAAAATAACTGAACAACTAAAGCTAGATATAATTTCATATTGACTTGAATTTTCATTTATAAAAATGTAATTTTTTTAAATAAAAAGTATCCTATATCCTTCCCAATACCTGATTGGAAATGTAAAAGATATGGCGAGTACTTTTATTGAAGTTAGGAGATACCAATTATCAATTAAATTCTAATATTTTTACCGACTACAATAACGGTCATATTTCATATATATTTTCGAAATGTACTATACTGTAACGAAGTTCGAACTTGATCTTCGTTGACCAATATGCCGGCAATCCATTTTTTTGTTTTCATGAGACAGAGATAAAAAATTCATAAAAAGAAAAAAAAATGAAACAAGGATAAAAAGTACGTTTTTTTTGTACGGGAAATATTTATTGAAATTTACAAAAAAATAAAAATTGCAAGTAAATTTTTGTAACTTCTGATTTGGACGTCAGAGGTAAAAAAATGTGTGTTCAGCCAATATTGCTATTTGCAGAAATTTGTCTGATCGACACAGTGATTCACAAAAAAAAAGAAAAATGTTTCTTGATAAATCTCGAATTTTTTCAACATCCGCATGAATATTTGCAAATACATAATTGTTGTTCAGATTGTTCACTTCTACAGTGTTGATATCTTGCACCAACGAAAAGTCTTAAAAATAAATCTAAAATTCTTCAGTTATCGGCCGCGCGCTCAGTATGCGGAAACGTGCGATTGACAGCAATCGAGGTTTTTGCTATATATACTTCAGAAATCTCTTTTACTAAATATACCGTTACGTTTAAAAATGTGAACGAACGAAAAATTTGCTCGTGAACAGAGAGATAAGATCAATATTTCGTGTTACCAAGATATCTCCGTTCAGATAGTGAATTTTTATGATTATAAGAGGTTAGAGTATTCCGAATCGTTACAATCGTCAGTTTAGACCGGTTGTGTGCAGACATCTCTGCCACAAGTTCCGTACGATTCGAACACGTACGCCCTTATTTACATATTTTATTACACGTATATAAATTTTTACGTGGCGAAGGCGTGTGCATGTATAAACACACACATATCCATTGGAACTCTCAGCTGACATAAAAATCACCGGAAAACGTGGGCACCTTTGTGCTCATTGTGTGATTTCTGACACGTGATTTTTAGTTGTATTAAAAATCGGGAAACTTCTCGATTCGCTTAGTAATTATCGCGAAATGATCAAAACGAGATGATGAAGCGAAATGTCATTAGCTTAATTAAATTTATTCTTCTTGCTTTATTCACCGTTTTTCTGACAATCGTTATTTTTCGATATCTGAGAGGCACTCGTTATGGACCAAAATCTCTTTCACTGCAAAAAAATTCACTGGATAACTCACAAAATATTGGCAATGAGCCAGTTCTGGAGAAAGAGAAAAATCCTAAGCAAGAGGTATTGAAATTTAAATAATATTATAAACTAATTTATACTTTGTTAAAAATCGTATTTACCTTGCAGTGATTATTTTTTGTTTGATTATAGGAGAATATTGAGAAAATAGACTGGCATGACTATGAAAAAATTGCTGCAGAGAGTAAAAGACGAGGAATTGGTGAACATGGAAAACCAGCTGCTCTTCCTCCTGAGAAAAAAATGAAGAAGGAGCAACTTTATCGAGTGAACGGTTTCAACGCTGCATTGAGCGATGAAATTGCTCTGAATCGTTCTCTTCCGGATATCAGACACAAAGATTGCAAACAGAAGCGCTATTTGTCAAAACTAGACTCCATTTCAGTGATAATATCATTCCACAACGAACACTTTACAACGCTCCTTCGTTCTTGTTGGAGCGTTGTCAATAGATCTCCAGAAAAATTACTAAAAGAAATCATACTCGTTGACGATGCCAGTACCAAAATAGAGCTGAAGGAGCAATTGGAGGAGTATGTGAAAAAACATTTGCCCAAAGTAAAAATAGTTCGTCTACCGGTGAGATCTGGGCTAATAAGAGGAAGACTGGCCGGAGCCAAAGAAGCCAAAGCGGAAGTTTTAATTTTCTTGGATTCTCACACGGAAGCCAATGTAAACTGGTTGCCACCTCTGCTCGAGCCCATAGCTGAGAATTACAGGACTTGCGTCTGTCCGTTTATCGACGTGATCGCGTATGACAATTTCGAATACAGAGCTCAAGATGAGGGTTCCAGAGGAGCTTTCGACTGGGAACTCTACTATAAAAGATTGCCCCTCCTCCCGGAAGATCTGAAGCATCCATCCGAACCGTTCAAGAGTCCCGTTATGGCCGGTGGCTTGTTTGCCATAAGCGCCAAATTTTTTTGGGAGCTGGGCGGATACGACGAAGATCTTGAAATTTGGGGAGGCGAGCAATACGAGTTGTCCTTCAAAATCTGGCAATGCGGTGGTCAAATGTACGACGCGCCTTGCTCCAGAGTTGGACACATTTACAGGAAATTCGCTCCTTTCCCTGATCCGGGGAAAGGCGATTTTCTTAGCAAGAATTACAAGCGAGTCGCGGAAATCTGGATGGACGAGTACGCCGAGTATCTTTATCGTCGACGTCCTCATCTTCGCTCTCTCGATCCGGGTGACATTTCCAAGCAGAAGGCTCTTCGGCAGAGGCTCAATTGCAAGCCTTTTAAATGGTTCATGGAGGAGATCGCTTTCGACCTAGTTGACGTTTACCCACCGATAGAACCCGACGACTTCGCGTCTGGTGAGATACGGAACATCGGGGCGCCGGAGCTTTGCGTTGATGCCAAGGGAAAGAAGAAGGATGAATACGTTGTCGTCGATACTTGCATGAAGGACAATTCCAAGATCTCTGGAGAACAAGAATTCCGTATGACCTGGCGCAAAGACGTGAGGCTGAAGAATCGAGCTGACTGCCTCGACGTTTCTCAGGGAATTGAAAAATCTCCAGTCGCCTTGTACCCGTGTCACGGTACTCAGGGTCATCAGTTGTGGCGATATGACGTCGAAAAGCAGTGGCTGAAACACGGCGTCGCGAACAAATGTCTAGACGTCGATCCAGCGAACAAGAAAATATTCGTGACCAGCTGCGACCCAAATTCATCGACCCAAAAGTGGCGCATCGAGAGGGTCAACATGAAATTGCTGAACAATTGGGATAATCTGAATTCATATAAGGAGTTCGCAAAAGATTTGTAGATATCGTTCCACGAAATTGGATTTTCCATTCCATTTAACACTTTATCGTGCCTTAAACCTATTGGTGCACTGCAAAACTGCGATAGTATTATCATTACGAGATTACCTCCTAACAGGCATTCGCAGTGAGCACCCAACATTTTATTGCTCAAGTTAATATTAATTTAGCAAAATTTTTAAATTTATATTTTTTAATTCAATCCGAATCTTGCATATCATTACGCATTTGTAATCAACGAATTTTCTTTTTCGTTAATATTACCCAAGTATTTTATCCATCGTTGATGAGAAAGATGGTTTAAATTTTCACCATTTAAACTAAGGGACTGAGACGAAAATAATTATTGCTGAAACTCGTGCAATCTTGCCATTAGTTGCATAAATTCGTTATCTATTTAATAAATATTTTTATATGAAATTGATAAATAAACTTTTATAAAAATCAGATGTAGAAATTCATTTTAAAAAAAGTGTGAAAAAAAACTTCTTACCACGAGCATTGGCACATTCGCCATCGGGATGTGCCATTCGTTGCATCGCCGTTGGTGAAATTCCGAGAGGCATCGAGACCTCTTGACCCAGCACTCTTGTTTTTATATCTCTGTTTGATACATTTTTCAGTACTCTCGGACGTATACGATATCTGTCAAGATCATTTTTAATTCCATTTCAGTTGAAATAAAAAATGGGACAATTTTTTTCTAAATATCCACAGAAATTGTTGTACAAACTTGTCGAAAGCCTGTCTGTTCCATCTCAGAGAATGCTCATCACCAGCTCCACTTTTGTAATAATCTCTGACCGCTGGTGGAAGAACTTTCATAGCTCTCTTCTCGAATTCCTCGACGGTAATGAAAGATTCCATTTTTCCAAGGATGAAAAAATCTCAAATTTTCTTTTTTATACAAACATCAAACGGGAGATCACAAAGACGTAAAAATTTGGAGCGGATCGAACGCTGCTCGTCGATGCAACTTAAAGAGTGGACTAACATTTTTCGAAGTCTGAGATAAGTAAGAAAGCAATAGTTTGAAATTATGCAAGCTCATCACTGATAAAATGTGACTGTAGTCTACTGTCAAGAGCGGATATAATTATCGTATTTTTATCACGATTTCTGATAAACATCAACAATAGCGAGCATTATATGCTGTGCCTGATCATCAGCTCGTATTTGAGAAGACTCGACGAAATCAAAATTCAAACGGGATGATTTAACATTTTATTACATTCGTTAGAAATAAAATAATACAGAAACACTTGCGTTCTTCTCACGTTCGATCTGTCAAAATGAATAAGCTTTTATCTTTGCTGCATGTATTTTATGAATTTTCATTTTTCTCCGCTCTCAAATTTTGAACGAAAATTATAACCTTTTCTCCGCAATACCCGAAGAGACGTTAACGATATCGAAAAAAAAAAGTTCAATGCGGAGAAAATTCTAATGGGCATTGCAGATACGCTAAAATAAAAAAAAATTGAATTTCAGACAAAATGCGATACATAAATGCGTTCTATATACGACAGATCATTTTACAAAAAGGACATTTCTTTTTTTTTTGTGTTCCGTAGTTTTTCTCATGAAACGCACGCAACATCTACAAAACGAGGAGGACTCTAGTCGATTGTAGCGATCCGCGAGTACAATTTTCACTAAACAGCCTTTTTTGCGCGAGTTTTTTCTTCGCTTGTTTTTTTCTCTCGATATTTGGTCAATGAAAATGTTTCGAAATTCCAATAGATTCGATGAGTTTGCCATTTACGCAATTGAAATATTTTGAGGTTTCTATCAAGTGCGATGAATCGTAAGAATTGAAAAAAGATACAACGCTCAATCTGGTCTGAACGAGTAGATATTTGATCCGTTGCATCAGATTTGGAATATCAGAAGAAAAAAAACAAGTGCCTACCTACATTCCTCTATCTTATTTCGAGCGGAAGTAAAAATTGAAAAATAATTTTGTCGCAATTTTTGTCACCTCCGATCGTTTTCAATGTTAATTATTATATCGTTAAACAAGCGATACAGAGAGGTGTCCACGACAATTTTATAATATTTACAGAGCAGTCGTTCGAAAAGTTACACGCACCTTTTCCTTATTTTTATTTCCCTTTCTCGTATAAATGTGAAATGCACGTTAAGAATGTCATACTCGGTATTTCCTAAATTTTTAATTCTTTTTCCCATTTTTCATCTGTTTTGACAAATCACTCGCATGGCACACACACACTCAAGGTCAATTTGTTTTGTTCGTTCTCCTTTATTCTTTGAATTTGGTATACTCGAAATAGTCCCGCATAGCCGGACTTCGGGTAGAAAAAGCGTTTACGTTTTTTTGCTCACGCGTGACAGCAGTTCGCCAATTTCTTCATTCCTCAGTTTTTATTTATACTTTTCATGATTTTTTTTTTTGCAAGAAAATAATTGAAATTCTTTTTTACAGTAAAAAATTGCGAAGCAACGCTATCGCAGAATTTGTTGTGTCGCAAACGGACGTTCAAAAAGCTGATGAACTTTTTACGTCTACAGACCGATTGAAAATACCTGACGGAAAAATGAACCAAAGAACATGATGAAACAAGCGAAGAGAGAGAGAAAAAAATGAGCTCTCACATTCGTGAACCAAGTATATTATAATCTTATCAGCATTTTATTATTATTTTTTTTTTTCGTTTAGTCCTTTCGAGTTTCACTTTCTCTTATACTTAGAGTTTATGTACAATGTGGGTTTTATTTCTTACATTAATGACACTTCGTTTCGTTTCTGTCGTCGTTTCTTTTTTCGTGATTTTTGCTAACTCGAGATAAGATTGTTTGTTCCTCTCTAATCGATTCTTCCAAAACATTCATACAAACGTCAAGCCCTGTCTCGAAATGTCGCAACAAAAATATGAATTCGCGTTTGTGATACTTCCTCAAACAACAGACTCGTAAAACGATCTTTCATATTTATATATAAATTTTTGTATATATAAATATATTCTAACAAGCAAAGGATACAGCATTTTCGCAATATTTAGTTGTTTCTCGAAAAAGCAGTGCTAATTAATCGAAGAAAAGAAACAATTATAAAAAAAAAATCGAAATGACACATCCTGTGTAAATCGTTTCGGCTTTGGTAAACATCATATAATAGCAAATCTCCATTATTTTTTTTCCCCCAATCTTGGATCTTCTCGAAACTTCGATTGTTTTGCTCTCTGCTCTCTGTTCTCGTAATTTGCTTTTTTTTCGCGCACGAGAGCAAATCCTGTTATTTCGTTGTCTCGTGATACTCGCGATTACCGATGTTTTATTTTTTGGCGTGCATGCGTGTAAATGTGCATTCATTTTTTCCCTTTTCGCTTTTAATCGTCGATTCGGAGCAGTCGATCCTTTCTCTCCGCGACAATTCGTACCAAATTACAATTTTTATTTCAATAATTATGATTAATTGATTAAAAAGAATAATATAATAATAAACCATTAATAATAATAATAATTAATATTATAACAAGACTGAGTGAAACTTGTAAAAGCGAAAAAAATCGTGGACGCGATTGTCGAAGTTTTGCTGTTGTTCCCCTCCTTGAACCTTTTTTTATTTTCAGTACTCGCTGTTCCTCACTTTTCTCGTTGTCGTACTTGAACGTGTGCGTGTGGTCTGTTTTGGGATGTCGTGTGTTTTCGAAGCTCGCTCGAAGGATCGTGAACTCGAGCGACGGCGCGAAAATAAAATGAAAATAATTCACGGGAATGTAACTTCGGTAGCTCGCGAAAAAACAAATTGGAAAAAATTTCGAAATGGTGGCCCTTCGAAGCGCTCTGTCATATCGTCTATTGACTAGAATGCCGATCCATGATTGCCATCAGCTTTTTTTTTCAATCTTTCCCAGTGTCAACGCCAGTGGCTTTTTTTAGCCCGGCACAAAAATTCCGACGTCTCAAAATTTCGTTACATTTATCGTTCTTTCGCGAATTCTCTTCTGTTGCTTGTTTTTTTACATTTCACACATGCCACACGCTTTAATTACAAATAACAAAAAAGAATTTTCTTCTTCGTTAATTTGCACTTTCTCAGTCAATTCAAAATTTCCTTTCATCTTCCTTACTCTTATTTTCATGAATATGCTCGTCTCGCGATTATCAATCCTCTCGTTCTCAATCAGACGCTTCCCGTATCGCCAACCGGCGGCGATCGCAAACGTAGATACCACTCTCGTCAAATTCACTTTTCCCCCCGATCGCCCTTCAACCTATTATTATTATTTTTCTTGTTTTTTTTTTTTAATTCTCATTTTTCATCCGAGGTTCAATAATTGGAAAAAATTTTGAAAGCAATCGTGCCCTCGTCGCTTTTACTCGCATCGTTCTCTTTTAAATATAAACTCCACTCTCTCCTCTCACGCGCTCTTTGCCTCTTGTTTTCGCAATTTGTTCGCAAATCGCAACTCGTGCGCTTACGTGGTACTCCTACAACGAAGATACACGCAATTAGTGTCATCAGATACCGACAACAATAATGATTTATCCAGTGCTTTAATTTTCATTCTCATTAATTATTATTATTGTTATTATTATTATTAGTAATATATATATATTTTTGTCTCTTTCACTTGAAAATTGTTTCTTGTCATTCTTGAGTGTCCATCCAACACAATGGCATTTTTATCGTTAGGTCTCCCTCGATCTCTTTTTTTTTTCTTCTAGTCTTGTCAAAACTATATAAATACATCGATGACGGTAGTTATCGGATAAACGAAGGAACGGGCACGTTCCTCCGCCGGTTTAAGAAAAAGAGAAAATGATTACATTGAAATCAGTGGTACAATTAAATATTAAATAATTCTCAACTACACTCTCGATATAACAAAAAAGAAAACTTAGCATACGAGTCTGTGTACAAAAACCAGGATTTACAATAACGTTCTGCTCCTCAATGCATAATAGGAATATAATAATTTTTTGTTTTCTTTTGTTTTTATCACATATAAAAAGCAGTTATATATTTACATTATGTCTGAATAATATTAGGTACCGTACACTTATAATTTCTTCCGTTCTTCATTTCTTTCAGTTACTTTTTTACGGCTAGCTTGCGGTTGCTTCTTTTTTTTATATTATTTTTTACTCGATCTTGCTCGTTACAAATGCTGCGAATTTAGGTGCTGCACCTCCGGTCACCGTTATTCCTGTTAAACGTCATCTCAATTGTTTCGTTAACGCCCTCGCTCATAAAATACAAATGACGATCGATACGAGGTTATTTTTTTCGCGATTCTTGAAGGTATTTAGGGACAGTCGTTGGTTTTCTCTTTTTTCTCTATATTTCCGTTTTCGTTTTTTTTTCCTCTTTTGCAATATTTTTTTTTCTACGTATAGCAAGTACACACACTCGTTTTTTCTCTGACACTCTCACTTTCGCTCTCTCCATCTCACGCATCCCTCTCTCACGTCTACATGAGTAATTTCGTTTTCTTTCCTCTTTAATTGTTTCTTTAAATATAATACCTATATAACACACGTTATTATTAAGTTTGGAGCTGTGATCGGTTCAAACGCGTGTACGCCTTAGTCCAAAATTCGAAAAAAAACGAGACTCGTTTTTCCGAACACGACACGTTCAGAAGTCAACGACTGAAATTTCGGAAAAAAAGTGTCATGTTGTGCTTTGCCCTGACCCCATTTTTTTCTTTTTTCAAAAGGACCAAACGGTGTCGCTCATATTTCCAGAAACTTCAGTTTTCACGAAATTCACGAATCGATCATAAAAGTTGTACAAAATATTTTTTACGAAAGATTCGTTGGGTTCTACCCTCTTCCGAAGTTTAAAAAAATCACAGCTCCAATAACGATGGCTCGTATCCTTGTTACAGCGATACAACTGGTGTTTTTTGTTTTCCTTTTCTCTTGATTTTTCTATCCTGTTTTGCATGGCTACGTTTTGTATTGTTTTTTTTTTTGTCATGATCTTCTCGTTCCCGGGATAAATTTACCATTGATGTTTCACTCCTTCATTCACAAGTGTTTTCTAAACTTTTCTGTATTCTTGAGAGTGGGAACAGTCGTCAATGAAACGACGTTAAACGAGAGATACCATGAATTTTTTTCACTCTAATTATTTTTTTTTCTGTTATAGTTTCCTCGTTTTTCACGAATATCGTGTAAAAAAAAGTCGAAAAACATTATTTTCTTGTATATACCATTCGTCCATTCTTCAAGTTGAAACTCTACGAATTTGAAATTTCTTATTGATTTTTTTATTTTTTAATTTAAAAAATTGTCTCTATACGCCCATCGAGGAACAAGCAACACGTGTCTCGCTAAATGACATAAATATATTGAAACATCATTTGACACGATGTTAGAGCGGGTGCAAAAGGAAAGGCACGACACTTTCATCTCGAAATTTCTCCTCTCTCTCTCTCTTCCTCTTTAACATTGTTTAGATTCACATAATCGATGAAAAAAAGCTGTATCTACGCAACTCGCAATAGGGTCAAAATACGCTCTAAGTTCGGTCTACATAATTTAAAAACGAAAGATAAACTCCATTTTACGAAGAAGAAAAAACTGAAGATGAAATACTCAGCTCACTATCACGTGCGTCATCGTTTCTTGAGATTAAGTACAAAATCTTTATTCTCTTTAATAACGTTGGTTCACGACAATTACAATGTTAGCGAGTGAATTGTGAATGTCGATGCTTCGTTACACTTTGGTTACTCGTCGTCTTCTCCCTCACGTTCGTTTTTCTTGTCTCGTTTCCATTTACTTTTTACCCTAATGACACGGTGTTTATGTGCGTCCATCGCTATTTCTCATTTCCCTGTAACTTCCATTTCAAATATCGACTTCGTGTATTCTGGCGTCCGTTTGTTTTTCTTCCTACCTTCATGTTTCTTTCCAACTTTCTCATTCAACGTTCTTCTGAGAGTTCTCTTCTTTTTGTTTTTTTTTATTAATAACAATATGTTCAAATTTACAGTTTATCTTCTGCCCTTTTTCTCTTCTCTCTCATTCACGGAATTGCTACGCTCGTGTCACGGTTTACTCTTCATTTGACAGATACTCGGATTCCAATAAACACTACTCACTATACATTTATACAACCTTTTTAAACGATCTCCCGGTTTCTTGCAAACTCGCGTATTCCGTTATCCGCTTAACTTTTTTTAAATGTATGGTACGTCTCTCGTCATTCCCACTTTTAACACGAATCGCGTCTTACTCTTTTTCAGACACGGATACGAGTTGCGTCATTGTATTGCCGTTACGACCGATTCTCCCTCGATTATTTCGTCATCGATCTTCTTTCGCTCGTCCGTTTCTTTTCGTCGCAGTATGGCAAGAAACGAACAAAGAAGAAAAAACACCGTAATTTGAACGACGCGTGAGGAACAGAATTGCCATTTTCTTAGATTATTTGAGATGTTCTCTCGTGTTCCTCAATCCGTGCGTACGAAGACATTGCCGTAGTCATTATTCTTTACACTGGGACAGCAACGACCGTACGGCCAGGGGTGACTTTAAACGTTCATTATGGATCCTGTCTTGTACCTTGTTCCGGTGATTCGCTGCTTTGAGGACTTTGTTGCTGTTCCTGCTGTTGTTGCTGTGATTGTTGCTGCTGCTGCTGCTGGGGTTGTTGCTGCGATTGCGTTGCGTTAGCCGACGTGTGAAGCGGCAACACGAATGCAACTTTTTGCTGCTTCTGCTGTAGCTGCTCTTGCTGATCGTCTTTGGCAAATTCCGATTCAGACGCCAAACTTAACGTAAAAAAAAATCATTATATAATTTTTCGATTTTGGGAACCGACGACAAGCGTGATTAGATGCTCACTAGTTAATGTACTCCAAGATGGGATCGACGACATTCGACTCGACGAAACGCTCGACGGTGACTGCACCGCTATCAGAAACGATCTCACGACCAGACTTTTCCTGACCATCCTCGGTCTCCTCCGCGCATTCCTCACTAGCGTCCTCAATCTCTTGCTCCTCATCTTGACAGAGCTCGAAAGCACGCTCAAGAGTTTTCTTAGCGCTGTTTCGGCGCTCCAGGAAATAGCTGCTTGTCAACTCGTTCGGCTGAGCAGGTGGTGAAAAATTGTTGAAGGGATTAGCGTACGGCGCAGACAATCTGTGAGGTCTCTGCATATTTCGCAGAGAAAAGGAAAAACTAGTAAATTAATTCAGAATAACTTTTTTTTCACACTTTTTGCGCTGTTTTTTTTCCTTTCTGTCCCTTTCTGAAGACCAGATCGTTTGGATAAGAAATTAACAGAAAAAAATCGGAAAGACTAAACATTACCTGGTCAACTTCGTACTGCAACCAGTCTATGGCGTGAATCCATTTTTTCTTGAGATCGGGACTGTGGTAAAGTAATTGGTGAGCGAGTCTACATTTACTGAGTAAATGAACGATACACTTGATGCACTGGTAAGTACGTTTCTGATAGTGATGCTTGCTTCTCTGTATCATGTCGAAAAGGCCTTCCCTTTCATCTTGTACTCCTGCAAAAATACACATTATCGTATCATTTGTTTTTTCTAACTAAGAAAATTTGGAAAACAATTGCGAGAGTTTTCCGAAACGGTTTCTTCCTTTATAATTGAAGTTTTTAAAAATAAGTCACAACCTTTAAGCGCATTGTGCACCCGATGAGTCTGCCATGAGTCTTCCATTAGTAGCATCGCAAGCAAAAGATCCGTGAAGTGCCGAAGATCGTGACTGTATACAACACCAATCTGCCACAGTATCTCGCTGAGAACAGTTCGCGAGAAATGAGGATTCTCCCAACAGCAATATTGAAGCAATTTCGCCGTATCTTCTGTCGCGTTTGCATCTTCAATCATTTTTTTCATGTAACTTGTTCTGCCAAAGAGAATGTCAGCTGCCTGTGGTTGTATAGGCATCAGATACTTCGACTGACACGCAGGGTCGCCGTAAGGATTCGGCAGAGGCAACACACCCGAGGACGCCTGACTCGATTGACATTTTTGCGATACGTCGCAGCATCTTATCAATATACTGACGACTTGGTGAAGCTTCGTCAACTCGGGATATTGATACTTTATCGTTGGCCCGGGGCCCTCATCAATCGCCACTAGCATAAACGTCGCTGGGACATTCAACTAAAAATATACAATTAATTAGAGAGAGGAATTAAGAATTAAGGAAATTAGATAATAAACAAGTGGATACAGTTTACACAGTGGAAAAATAAAAGAAATAAAATTTACCTTGAGTAATTGAGCCTGTGCGGGGAGCCCAAGCGAGGCGTAAGTATGAAAAAGAGTAAAATAGTTGGGTACGTGTCTCGGATGATCTGCTATTTCATGATGAAGCAGAGACAGCACGGCGTGCATCAGATGGTCGCTCAAAGTTGCAGTAGGATCCAAAAGTATGGCTTTATAGAGAACAAATTAGATCGTTATACATTTTCGCAAAATCAAATTCAAACGAATGAAATTTGCTTGAGAACTTACTCGGAGCATTTAGACTAGGCGGAGCACAAGGGCCGTCCAGCAGCGAAAAATACGCCACGCAGACCAGTATCTTTATAAATGCCGATCGTACCTCTGGGTTTGAACAGCTCAACAGATATTGACAAAATCTGCAAAAAAATATTATAAGCATTTTAACAACAAACAATTATTTTTAGACCGATTAAACGAGTAAAATATAAGACTTGAATGAATGTTTTTCACCTGTGCGGATGATTGAATAGTACATTGTGAGCGAACCAAGGCCTCGCAGCCTTGCAGCTTCGCAGATGATGACACAGGATGTCGGACCACTCTGTTACGGTTCCTCGGAGGATTTTTTTTGTGTGAAATCCAGTATAGAATAGAAATCTTGAGGCAAGCTGTACGGACAACATGACCAACTCCGAAGCTTCGGTGCTCTGAAAAATAGATCAGCATTTTTACATTCCCAATATTTAAATAAAAAATATCAAGAGCATAAAAATGGAAAATTTGGTATAACTCACGAGCTTGCCGTAAAAGTTTTGACGATTCGTCGTGTTTGCTGAATTGCACGATACAAGCTTTCGGATAAACTGGAAATATTCCGCATTAAATTGATTACGATTGTGCATAAACTTGATGTTCTGCTTTCTCACGCTGTTCTCAATTGCAGGAGGCATTTTCATTACTCCTAACTTCGTATCTTTAAAAGAAAATGATCAAGGTTATTATCTTGTATAAATGTCACTCAAATGGATATAAATGGAACTAAAGGCTTTGCTTACAAAGAGACAATTCAGTAACACTCTTCGTCAAAGATTCAGATTCGACGTCGAGTCGCGTGTAGAACAACATGTACGCGTTCCACCACCTCTTTTGCCGACGGTAATTCATGCGTTTCATTACTGGATCGTAAAGTTCGGTCAAACATTCGCCACCGAAACATTGCAACTTCATCTCTTCCTCCTCTTGCATTTTGCACTCGGTCACCTCACCGTCGTCAAACTTGTACCATTTCACAGTGCCATCGTTTTGTCTGAGAAGCAAAAATGAAGATAGTCATTATTACAATTTATATAGAGTTGCGAATGATCATTTAAAGGTTGATATTTTTTACTATAAAATAAAATTAGCGTTACCTGTGCAAAATGTAGGAATAATAATGGCCCCCGCTAGCCTGTCCACTGTGCACGACGATACCACTGAGTCGATATTTTGTACATGTTTCCTTGTAAATTTCTTCCTGGTCGCAGTCTATAAGTTCGCCTTCGAGCTTTGCAAGACCCGAAACTGTGTAAGGTTCCATATCAAGATTGCGCGGAAATTCGAAGTAATCGTTGAACTTTATGGCGCAAACTCTGTCGTAATCGTATTCGAATCTCTTTAATTGTATAGCCAATACGGGTGGAAGTTTCTTGACGCACAACCTCTTTACAGTTACGACTTTTTTGTTACATTTGTCGCAATGATAAGCATCGGCGCCTTCCAGAAGTTCGCCTTTTACGTATTGTTCTAACGAGTCAAGAAGGTTACTATGATTCCTTATGTCAACGCTTATAACACTGAAAGGCTCTTCTTTGGAGTATCTGAATAGAAATAAGAAAGATAATAATTTTCCTGTCGAAGTACTTGTAGCATTTACAAGAGGAAATATAATTTGTTTACCTGTGAGGGCAACCTTTGCAAATTTTTTGATCGCTGTAGGAACCGCCGAGAATTTTACCCATTATCTGCTCATGACCAAGAGCCTTCAAAGCCTCATCCAAACTCTCGACGAGACTCATGAAAAATTCAACAGCGTCTTGTTGCTCTCGAAGATTTACGGGCTCGCCTTGAAGTCTGCAGAGGCAAAGTTTAACCAATTCATTTTTCTTTCTTCATATTTATAAGACAATTTTTTCCGATTAAAAAAAATATTAACTCACTTGAAATGCTTCCAAAGACCTCGAGGTATGTAGTACTGTAACTTGCTATACGCGAGATGTCCAAATATTGCTTGAACTTGCTTTAAAATGCCAATATTGTATTCCTTTCTAGATTCGTCGACACCGCACTTTTCCTCGTTCGTATCATTGTCATTGGCTTCTATCGTTTGTTCACCTTCAACGCGCTCTTCCCCGGAAAAATCTTCATTGAGATCAACAGCTGCTCCTTCGGCTGCCAATAGACCTACTCTTATACTTTCAACCATGTACAACTGTTGCAGAACCGAATTCATGTAACAGGTTGCTCCGGCGTTTCTTAAACCGACGAATCCCTTGAGAGGTCGCGGACCAACCCGGGGCATGTAGTCCCAATCGACAAGAGGCTCGTCTCTGTCCGAGTAGAACATGTCGGTGAGCATCATGACTAGAAGTTTCATGTTCGGTACGCAGCCCGTGCACAAGCCGACAAGTAAATCAAAAGCTGCGCTTATTGACTGCGGCGTCGTGCAAACTGGTGACGCCTGTGGTGAAGTTATCTCTCCGACCGATCGCAATTGCAACATCATGCATGATGCCGGAAAAACAAAATCTTTGACGAGCTCCTGAAAAGTTTAATTTAAGATTATTTGATTTGAATAATTATTGGAAAACCACATTTTTCAAGTATATTTTGGATTAATTAAGTTACCTTGATCATATTTAAACCACGTTTTTCGTCGCTGCCTATACTGAATTTTATGTTCGGCGGTACAAACGCGAGCAACTCTTTGGTGAGACTTAGATGTCCTTCCAGAAGAGCATCTTCGACCTGGCATTCGCCGGTCTCTTTGACAGTGTCGCGAATATTTTTGAGCCACGTTATTTCGTCGGTCAAAAATGTCTCGGCTGATGAAAGAGGACAGCCATAATTGAGCAGCCGGCATAAAAGCTTAAAAAGAAAGAAAGAAATATGTATAAGAGTCAATAGCTACTCTTTGTGCTGGTACATGCGACTGTTTGTTCAATTACCTGAAAGTATTCATGACACTGCTTTGAGTTCTCTACAACGGTCGTGTTCAATACACTCAACAAAAGTAATATCGTTTGTTGAATGGCATCGTGCCCGTTGCTGCAAAATGTTGAAATGAGGAAAAATTGTTCCGCAGCGGCAATTCTGACGGCTCTCGAGGTGCTAAGTAGAACGAGATCGATGAGGAAAGTGCGCCAAACTTTATCACGAGTAAGAGCGACAAGTCTGCTCGGATTCAAGACGAGGGCTATCGTGAGAACCTCGAGAGCTTCCTTGCACACGAGAATATCGTTTGGATCTATATTTCGCGGATTTGCCTGATTCGCCTCGTGCATAGCGTGTATTGCATCGATGGATGAATCAACGTTAGAGAGATTTCCCGTCGAAGCGGACCATGCGACTTTAATTATCGCGAGTATCGTACCAGCGTCCGGTAAACTCCAAGATAAGGTTTTACGTTGCACCAGGAGCAGGCGAGATCCATCTGACTCTGTTTCATCAGCGAATATTTGATTGGCCAAATGCTGAGCCAACTTCGCCGCGACACTTCGCAGCATGTACTCCGTGTTTTGATTTGGCACGCTGTGTAGAGCTTGCTTCAGTACAGCCACGACATTACGATTGTTCGCTTGAGCTTCGTCATTTTCAGGATTTATCGGTGGCTGCTTAGCGTCCTCCATTACGCAGGCCATAACATTTCCGACTACAGTTAATAATAACTTGCAGAGTTTCAGAATCGTTAGGTATGCCGATCTCTTCGTCATCTCGTCCACATTCTTCATCCGAAATTTGCCTTTCGTCAGCAAATCAAGAACGACCCCAGCTTCGCCACTCTTTATGAAGTTGTACTGAAAGTCGAAGGCTCTCTCCGACATCGGGTCGAGTGCTGGCATTAAAAGGGTGTACAGTACCTAAAAAATAGTAAGATTATCCAATAAAATGTAATCGTCAAGATGTATGCAGTAAGTTCGACATATCGCATCTCATATCATAAAAATCTGAAGACTTTAATGCTAGAGAATACCAGGGATTGATCTGAAGGATCAACTGTACAATGTATTAAATAAAAGATATCGATTTATATACCTCTAAGTTGTACAAAACTTGGCTAGGACTCGCGGTGAAGAAGAGATCTTCGACAGTGGTGTTGAGTTCACTGTTCGATGCATTCGGAGTAGATTCTTCGTTCTTATGTGCGCCAAAAACCCACTCTAACCGCATCACTGTAAGTACATCCGGTGGTACAAGTTGCAAAAGATTGCGGGCTCCGTCGCGCAATTGTTCCAACTTTAATGAGCAACCGAGATCGGCCAGTAGAAAGAAGAATTGAGCGTATTGTGCTCGTTGGGACATGACCTAAAAAAATACACAAATGTCAATTAGATTTTATATTTTAAAAAATTTGTTAAATCGACGGCATTATCACAAATCTAATATTTATTTACCACGCCAGGCAAACGATTTTCAGCTGCCAAATTTGGTCGATCGTATGTATGATGGGGAGAGCTCGTTGAGCTGTCAGAACTGCTGTCTGGAGAGCTTGGTATGTTGCTGTTTACTTGACTTAACTTTGCAGATAATAACTATAAAAAGAAAAATAAATCAAAATAAAGGGTTGTATAAATATAAACGAAGCTGCATCATTAATTTATAAACTGACCATTTTATCTCTCAAAGGCATTTGAGACAAAAGTTTTCTGTCATCTGGCTGCTCGAGCGACTCGCCATTGGTGGACAAATCGAGTTTGACATTCGTGCCACTGGCTTTAATGCGACGCAAAATCTGCCGTTTGAGAGAAGCCAGCGTGTCATTGCTATGGGTAAAAATCTCAATATCCTCGACATTGTGGCCAGGATTAGCGAAGTGTATGACCAAAGATAAATGTTTGCCACGCGCTGCTCTGTAATGCGAAAGTTCGAAATGAATATCATTTCGCAAAATCTGAAGTGAAACAAAAGTTTTCTTCATCATACCTGTGAAGAGGTAAAACTCGACGTTCCCCACGAAATGCCGTGTCACATTCATTTATGTATTCTTGTAATACTTTCATAACTCGACACATCTTCAGGGCTTCAGCGCGTATTGTGTTTCCCATATCGGAATCCTCTTCTTTGACGCGGTCATACTCGGTGCTTAAAATAAAAACAGTATCGTAATCAGCCTTCAGACGATCCATGCACTCGGCTATGAAATTCTCGTGAAAATCGAGAACAGATGATTTCAAACGTGGTCCTAAATTCGTGTTGACTTCTTTGAGTAATTCTATACCACGATTGGCAATTTCTTCGGAGCTGTTTGTAACAATCTGAAAGTGCAAAAAGACGATAAGTGTTTAGTTGAGAAGAGAAAATTCGAAAGTAAAATTTTTTTTTATTGCGCACATTCATCGGATACTTACTCTCCAGAGATAGTCCGTACCAATAAGATCGACGTCATCCATCAGAAGCGTTCGTCGCTTAAGCCTGAGCTTACGCTCTTTGGAGTTAACCGCTTTAAAAAATCTCTCGTAGCATTTGATACCACTTTCCGTCAAGAGAGTTGGGTCGAATTGAAGTATATTGTTCTCGAAAAAATCCTTGTTTATCGCCGGATCAAGGTCCGGTTCATCTCCCATGAGCTTTGAAAACCATTTGAAACAGGCCTCGCGATCGGAAACGAATACGGCTTGCTCGGCAAGACATTGCCAGATTTGTTTTGCTTGCTCGGCACAAAGCCACAATTGTCCATCCTTGTTTAAAACCAAATATTAATTTTTTCAGAACTTACATATCTCTATGAAGAAAAACTTGATGAACCTTTTCTTCAATTAATAAACTTACCTTCAACAGGAACCTTAAGAAGTTAAGCCTCTCTTGTACTTGCATAATATGATTGTACCGTCCATCTAGCATAAGCGTCGTATCATCCAAATCAGGACATTGTTTTGCGCGGTTACGCACTGTATCCATATAATTTGTTAAACTGTTCGTCACAAGAATCACGACAGAATGTTGATTCTGCAGACGTTCTATGACTTCTTGTCTAAAAACAAATTCGTAAGCATACATTTGCTCGATCTTTAAATTGCACTTTTCGACTATAAATCTATTTCAACAAACCTCGAATATACAGGATAACTACGCTGATTATTGTGCATATCTGGGAAAGGTTCGTAAAGGCAACATATTTCGCGTATTTGCTTCAACGCTGGCAATGCCCATTTGTCATTGGTTTTCAATTCCTCGACGCACTTGTCAAGCCAGACAGTTTTCTGGGCGTCTCGTTCTTGAGAGCACGAGTAATCGAAAATTTTGACTTGTGCATTCAAAGCTTGATCCATTATTTCCGTAGGCACCTCGTCCGAATGAGCCAGATCCCAGAAAAGTGTTAAAACCTACGATTAACAAACGGTGAATTTTTTCCCCGATGCTACAGGTGAAGAATAATGTAGTAAATAATGAAAACAAGCATGGAGCATGTTAGAAAATATACCTTGTGAGCCATCACACCATCCTTATCATCTTCTGCAAGCCTTCCTATAAGTTCCAAAAGTTTCTCACGCTGTTTTTTATTGGCAGTCTTCCAGCTCATCTGTAACGAAAGGTTTACGTAAAAATGACAAATGAGAAGATTCTAGGCACAACGAAGAATTCAATTCTGCCGAAGTTGAAACGAAAAGAGTTCGCAAGCATTTTTCATTTGGGAATACATACCTGAAAACATACGAACAGATGGTCGAGCTGCTCGGGACTAAAATCCCATGCTAACTTGGCCAATAGGTCGTGGACGTTTTTCACTATAGCTTCGTGTTTTCCAGCTTGTGCAGCCCACACAGCGTTCAAATCAGCGAGCGTCACGGCTCTCTCTTTGATAATAAATCGTAAAATCTTTTCCAATTTTTCGACGTATTGAGGTTGATGTAACGAATCCCTCAAAACGATTTCCAACACACGATTGTCTTGTATCCATTCCTGCAATATAAATTCGTTTATTTTTTTATTTCTTGTGGAAAAACATGTCTGGTATTCTCTGATTTATTTTTTACTCACAGCCATTCGGTTAGCGGTAAGCCACCCTTCTTCTTCCAGACTTGGGTTCCGATGTGGATAAAAAGCTACGCCGTCGATGACTTTGTTAACTTCGTTGAGAGCATTCATTTTACCGTTGAACGACGATATTTGTAAAAGCCTCAATATCATTTTCAGTCTCAAGGTTCCTAAATTCTTCATCATCTCTTCTTGATGTGGTACACGAGAAACAAGGCATTTTGCCCCTTTTATGATGGCCGATATAGCGTCATTTTTCGATTCATTTTTCGCTTCCTTTTTCAATTCTTCATCCGTCAAATTATCCAATATAACAGGCAGCATTTCCTATTTCATACAACGAGAAGACACATTTTTTTCACTTCTTTAATACTATTTTTTCTCGTTGATGACTACTCACCACAATGGGCATGAGGTACATAACTATTGTGTGAACTGTGAGTAGCTCGTAGCACAAACCGAATGGTCTGAGTAACGCGTATATAACTGGTATAGTTAAATTTCTACCGCTTTGAAATCTCATTAGCAAAATGCTGAAACCATTACGCCTGCCGAAACTACGGAACAAAAAATTAAATTTAAGTATCAAAACAATTCATTCTGAAATGACCGTAGAAATACTTGAAGTAGTTGAGAGCTTACGAGTTAATAAGATCGACCAGCCAACCCCGCGGATTTCGAAAATCTTCAGCCGGTCTTGCGAAAATTTCGTCGTCGCTTAAGTTAACACCGGCTGGTACGCTCTCAGGAATTCTCGCAGAGTTAAAACTATGAAACCTGAAAAAATATGACGATTATTGTAAAGGAATGTTCAATGAACGTATCCATGAGAAAAAAAACTTACTTATTATTTGGATTAAAAACCATCGCGAGCAGATCAAGAAGTGGAAACCAATCCTCGTCTAGCTTGAGAACACAGAGTTCAATTAAACGTTCGCAATTGGCGTTGATGCAACTGTGAATGTTGGCCTTCCAACTGTTGACTGCATCGTCAGTGAGGATTTTGGTAAAAGATATAGTGAGGCCTTCTCGAAAAAAGCGCTGACATGCCTCACTCTGTACATCAATTCCTAAAATCGATGAACAAAAAGTTATATTAACATTCAATAGAATCAGAAGCCTTTCTCATTCCTTTTGGATCAACAATTTATTACCTTTCTTGCAAAGATCTATACTGGCTTGCAGTAGACACTCTAACTCCTGTTCAGGGAGAACCGGTACCACCCATCTCGCACTAGATATCTTTTCATCCAATATCGCCAACTTGGCATGTGGAAAATCTGGTTCGGTATGCAGCTGTACATTGTTCTCTTCCACCGAATTTCCCGATTCGTTGTTGCACTCGCTCTGGACCACATTTTCAGACAATTGCAGACCCGATATGGCATCTGTCAGTTGTTGTGGACCTTGAGGACTGTGCATCTGTAGACAAAAAAAATCGAAATCCAAATGACTAATTCTGAAAGACAGCGGTACATTGTTTTTTCCTATAGTTTGCAGTCTGTGAAGTAAATACCTGCGTGGTCGGCTGGCTTTCGGGAGGATCTATGCCAACTCCCTGACCTCTGGTAGCGATCGTCATTCTACGAGCCAATCAGTATGCACTGATATCCGCAAAAATCCTGGTTCTAACAATTGTACTCCACCAACAACCATCCAGCTCATTCACTGACATTAAATATAGATATATTCTAAAGGCCTTGTTCTGTTAATCTATAACTACATTATCTGAAACAAAATAAGAATAATGGTTTTTAAAATAAGCTTCTCGAAGGAATTATTCAAAAATTTGACCACAATTTGTGAATAAAAAGCAATATAATCGATGTTTCACATAGGCGAAACATGATTGGCAATTTCTGAAGTAAAGTGAGCTCTCATTAAATTATTCACTTTTACGTAGTACAAAGTATTATTAAATCTGAAAAAATGTACAAAAATGTTTGTTTCAGAGCTACGGAACTTCCAAATTTTGCTGATACGTAAATTGCTACAGCTTATTTCTCATAGTTTAATATTGGACAAAATCATACTCGCAAGAAAGTCAAAATATTACTAACAAAAAAAAAACATACTTGACGAAATCGTAAAAAAAAATGTGTCTCGTATTGACCTTTAATTCACAAATTGATTAGTCACACGAGTGATTAATCTATTGATCAGTTTGCCAGGGATAACTACGAGTGTCCAGTGAAATCTTAATGTCAAAACACATGTTACGTCGCCGAAATTTCGTCGACTCGCGAAGCCGAGAATTCTCAAATAAGAATTTATAAACGGTCTGGATGGTTCTAAAAAAAAGTCTTACGCGAAACTTGGAAGGAGAGGAGAAATGTGATGAGCCGCGTGAGCGAAATAGACGATAAATTCCGTGAACGGGAAAACGGTTTGTAAATTAGATTAGAGGGATGATTTCGTAGTAAGTCTGCGGAGGGGCGGAAGTTCGGGAAGAGAAAAAAAATGAGAGACAGAGAGAGAGAGAGAGAGAGAGAAAGAGAGAGAGAGGGAGAGAAGAGAGTGAGAGAGAAAGAGGAAGGGAGGCAAACTCACAGGGAGGACGGAAGCATATAACTATGTATATGAGAAGACAATGTCGTGCAACGACCCGTCCCGACGTTCGCACGCAGCGCGCTCGTACGATTGTCAAAAAAAAAGTTAAATTTGACAGGGCTTCCCACTCCAGGATGAGGAAAATCGCGGTAAAGCCGAAACGATCGAGCGCTTATCCATCGTCTTAGACGACGAGAGGGGGAAAAAAAGTCGAAAATTTCACAAATTCTTTGTTCGCTGCGCGACAGGACGATGTTTTTTTTTTGTCTGTCGTCAGTTTTTTTTTCACGGGTGCAGAATACTCGTTTCACGGCGAAACGAGCCAAGGGCGACTCCAGACACCGCTGAAAAACCGACCGAACGAGACGCGCGACGTATTGGAGTAAATAATTTAAAAAAACAGGCCGATTAAACTTTTCAAGATTTTTCCACTTTCCGAGGAGTATATATATACATTTTTCCGTGAAATTCGAATCCAGGCTGTTATCCGAAGTACACCAGGCACAGGTCGTGCTCATTCCACTCTCTCAACGATCCTCGACGGGGTTGACGAGGGTGCGAACCAACTATTTGTTCGCCCCGTCTTTTTGTCTTTTTTTTTTATTTGTTCACCCGACCGGGTTCTATCCTCCGCGGAACAAAATGGCGACCCACCTAACGATTAGCACTGCCGAGAGCGTTATAAGAAGCTTCTCCGTACACGTAAATATTCCTCGTTACTTCGAACCGGACTCTCAACGTATCGCACCCTCGCCTCGGACTTGTGATCCGGACGACTTATATTTAATCGAATAAACGCACCTTTACATAGTAAATTGTGGTTGTAATACCCGTGTTGCAGTTTTTTTTTTTGACGTGACGTTACGAACTCACTGCAAAATCTGTAAACACGGACTTGCCGAGAGGGCTACTGCCGCGCCACCACGCACATTACACCCGCAGGCTTGAGATTTTGCCGATAGAGTGGGCAACTTTTGAATTGCAGCCCAACGCGGATTATTCAAGCTGTCAAAATATCATTCCTTTGTTTCAAATAAATCTGAATATATCACTATACACTTTTAGGTCCTGATCTTTAATTTAATTAAAACTCAAATCACTCATCGCTTGCGAAGGATAGAGATTTCAAAGCTTCGAGATTTTTGATATAATCATTAGAACATTTTCGAATTATCAAAACGAGACTGAAAAACTTCATTTTGAAATTTCAATGAAAATAACCTGCTCTTGTGGATAACAACACTGACGAATTCAGAAGAGTAAAAGAAGTAAAGAACGACAGTTCCCGCGCTGTAAAGTGTGTTCAATTTCACTGGGGTGATCCCATGATCCCGTCGGCACCATACATCAGACGAATAAAAAAAAAGGAAATTTCGGTCTTCGCTTCGCTCTATAGAACTGTCGTTTTTTATTATTCCTGTGAATCGTTGTACTTACTCAGTGAGAAATTGAATGATGAATTCAAAATCCCAGAGCGAAGCGCACGCCACCAAACGACGTCAAAGTTCTGTCAACGGGAAATTCGATCGTACGCAATCGGAAACTAACGTACTAGTTCGTGCATCTTCTACGTTTCGTATCCGTGTATTATTTTTTCTTTCAAACTCTTTATTTCCATACACCATCCAAAAAAGTCAAACCCAGTATGAGACCAAACACAACGGTAAAAATAAGCGTACACAGTTTTTGAGAATCGCAAGAGATTTGAAAACAAAATTGCACAAAAATAAAAGTAAACAAATTTAAAAAATTGAGACTATCGTATTGCGCATACGAAAAATGAACAGTAATTCATAGACGGTGATATTTTTCACAGCGCATTATTGGCGAAACGAAAAAAAAAGACGCAAACACACATTTTTCTGACTTCACTCATTGAGGATTACGGCAGTGTTTTTCTTTTTCTTTCATACTTATTATTATCAATTACATTCCTTCCCGTTTCTTCTGAAAATATAACATCTTGATATATTTTATGCCGTTGTCAAATTCCCGTGATGAAGATAACAACGATAGACCGATTCACGACGAACTCATTCTCTTTCTCGGATTCTTGAATGGAAATTACGATTTGAATTAAAAATCCGAATTTCGGGCGCTCCTCTATTATCATATTTATACATATAATTTTGTTCGTCACAATATCTTTACTCGTTAATTCCGCTCTTGTCGTCACGCACTTTTCGAGTACATCCTTCATTTTCTATCTTTATTGTCCATGGCGCGAATGATCCCCTCGGGTGATCACAATATCAATTCATTAAGCTGCTCCATTAAACTCGCCTCGGTCTCGATTTTCATTAATTGATTCTTTTCCAATTTTTCACCGGCTGATAGTTTTTTCTTTAACTTGGATATCCCATCTAATTTCTGTAGAAAGTAATGACAGAATTTTGTTAATTGTGATCGATGCAATCGCAATTCATAATATAGTTAAGATGGATGTCATAATATTATGAAAGATGACGTACGGTTTTAATTTTCTTGATGGCTTTGTTCTTTTCTACATCATCTGTGAAATCGGGATCCACAGCAGCCGGTTGACTTTTGGGATTATTCGTTTTCCCATTGGATGTCCCATGATTATCCGGATCCGTCGTCGCCTCGAGCTCTTTTTTCGCTTTCTTTGCTTCTCGCTTCTTTTTCGCCTTTATCGCTGCCTTGGACGGAGTTTTTCCTGCAATACATTTTCAATTGCATGATTGTTCTCTAATTTCAACCTTTAATCTATGATAATTATTTAATTACCTTTGTCCAGCGTTGGTAAATCGCTCTTATCGTGAAGATCAAAAGTCAATTTATGATCCTTAGCGGAAGGTGGTCGGTACACTTGTTTTGATACTAAATAGTAAGAAATAATTAATACACGATCAAGAGCATACATCTACAAATATAATTGCTATTTCGCTATCATTAAATTTTTTATGAGGGATGAATATAAAAAAAATATGTTACCTTGTGGCTGACTAGAAGTAATACCTTCAACAGCTTTGTAACTTATCGATTTTTCTGTGAATGTATTTTTTGGGAAATTTTGCCACCGTACTTCCCACAATTCATCGGTCTTTTCGGAAAAGTTTTCATGCAACAAAGTTCCTGTGTAATGCCAGACTTTATACCTAAAAAAATTAAATTGTTGTATTGATAACAAATTTTTTCAAATTTGAAGATATTTGAAAATTGTTCGAATTACGTATTTTATTTTGTTATTACTTTATAGTAGGATCCATGTTTCAAACAGGATGCTTCGTCGATCAGTCACTCACCCATTAGATATTCGTAACCTCGGAGCTGTTGTCGCGGTCATAAAGTGTTCACCGTCAGGTGACCATTGAAGCAAAGTCGTTTCCGAAGCTGTTTGACTGGCGATTAATTTTTTCTGCAACATGTCCCAGATTTCTATGCCACCTGGTAAATTACCGAAGCCTCCCAAAAGAACAAGTGCAAAGGCATTAAGAAAAATATACATGTATAAATATTACTTTCTTTAACGCGTAATAAACCAAATATTTGTCGAAAAATGAGTATAAAAAAGGATATTGTTTCCAAATGGATTAAAATAAATGCTGTTCCTATGTTTTTGCGGAAATTCAAAAACAGGCTCGCATTTGAGATTAAAAAGCGTCGATTTCGAAGGCATAAAGCCATAAACAACGCAAAATTCGTCACTCTTTGGTGACCACTGTAAATCGTGAATGGGTCCCTTTTCGCCTGAAATTTGAAAAAAATGTGATAGTTTCAACTTTTAATTTCTCTGGCAATATTGTAAGTTTAGCCATGATCGTGATATTTGCACTGAAGATAAATAATATGAAAACTTAATATTCTTAATGAATTTCTTACTTAGAGTAATCCTACTAGTTTCTCCTTTTGTGTTGAGATAATGCAAGCCCTGTTTGCCATAGTAGGAAGCACCTGTTTTGTCAACTTCCGTTGTGGTCATTACAAGAACACCGTCGCCGCGATCATTCCACAAAATGTCAACACTATCAGCCTGTTCATCAACAACTTTTATTATAATAACTCTGATATAACAATTAAAGAAACACTCAAATCGTGCTCACTCACCTGGAAGAAACGTCTATTAGCTACTGCCTGTTCAACATCAAGTTTTGGATACTCGAATAAAAGTCCACTGGAGGGTTGACCAGTCTTGCCTTAATAAATGATTGAAATGCTAATTAGTGAGCAATCCAAAATTTTACTGCTAACAGCTCGTATAAAAATAATTGTTTATTAAACAATGCAAGCATTAAATATTTAAAGTTACCCGGTATATAACATAAAATATGATAAGGAACATTTCCAGGAGAAATCTTGAATTTTCCAGATTTTGTGATGTTTAGTTTTTGCACGTATCGTTCAAAATTGGCATCCTCATAAAACAATATTTCACTATTGATTAACATCCCACATAACTTTTCATCATTAGACCATTGTGGCTCCCTGAAAATATTAAATTAAAATCAATTATGCTTGTAAATATATTATGAAAAATAAACTAAAAGTTTAACAAAAATTAAATTTACCAATCGCTCTGCCTCTTCTGAACGAAACTCTTGACCAGTTCTCCATTTTCAGATTTCCAAATGCAAAGTTGAGGATTACCCTGAGGATTCTCTTTGGATACTAAGAAAATTTTTGTTTTTTATTGTCAAAGTGCAAATAACAAAATATACACAATAAATTGTGCTCATTGGTTTTATCGGAGCACATGAATTTTAATAATTGTACGTACTGATAAACGGTTCCCAGGTCATTAAATAATTTCCTTTAGGTGAAAACTGAATCCCGCATACTTTTAACTTTTGTATGACGGCTACGACTTGCCAAGTGCTGCAGAGAGCAATTTTCACGGTGGGTCCGGATATCCACGAGAAGTAACGACCCTCTGGACTGAAGACCATGGCTTTGCATGTTTTGCCATTTTCTTTGGTAAACAATGGAACATCCTCGTAAACGGGAGGCCCACTTTTTATGCTGATACCGGTAGAACCTCGCACTGTGGTAAAAATTAATATACAACATCTCATGCAATATCGAAAAAACGAAAAATAAATAAAATCGACCGAGGCTTATTGGAATGCAAAGAGAGGTTAAGTTTTTAATGACGAGAGCCGGCATGGCAACGAATCTGACGTCTGAATGAAAAAATTGCAAACGCGGGTATAAGTTTTGTAATTCTTTATTCTAAATTAATTTCCGATACTCCTGACGCAAGGCAAAGTAAAAAAAACAAGTGACTCACCAGCGAGACAAGGTACATTCAGCGCCATTTTACCTTCGCTACCATCGCACCATGTGGCCAGCGAGTATTCACACTACCCAAGACCAACAGTTCTATAGGGCGGCGTGAAACCGAATTTTTTGTTTCATCAAACATCGGAATGGTGGCGCTGAAAGCTCGAAAAACGTAATAGTGTGCGTGAGCTTGATCCGGTAGCGTGGAAACGACTGCGAATGTGTGTGATATCTATACAGGCGTCCGTGTGAGGCTGATACTAACGTCATCTATACTACTGAGATAAAAGCTAATCAAGTCCAGCTTTTCGGCATTTTTTTCATGTGAAATAAAAAAATAAATTGTAGAAATTGAATGTAATTCCACGATGCTCTTTTTCCCAATAGAAAATAGCGTGTAACTTTTGTTTCTTTCAACGCATTCAGTATCTTGGAGGAAAACGTGAATTTGTTTAACA
Source organism: Cremastinae sp. B BG-2022a (assembly GCA_030522605.1). Lineage (NCBI taxonomy): Eukaryota > Metazoa > Arthropoda > Insecta > Hymenoptera > Ichneumonidae > Cremastinae sp. B BG-2022a. The sequence goes on from JAPYYX010000164.1 coordinate 29,840, forward strand.
TTCGTCTCTCTCGCACTTATGCGGAAACTCGAGAATAAATTCATCATTCGATTTTCACGTTGGAAATTACTGCCGTCTACCGGTGAACAATAACGGTTTGCGAACTTTGCGGTAACCTCAATTCGCGAATGTCGAGTCAGCCGATTCTCATTCGCGTTATCAGAAATTTAGGGCTAAAAATTAATCAGTGGAAACGCCCAACAAACCTTTGGCAACAACTTGTTTTAGCGGTGTTTTGCAAAAACGAAGATCGATCGTTATCGTAGATGTTCAATTTTTTGAAATTCCAACGAATTTTACAAATAACGGCTTTTCGAAGCTCTGCACATCTGCATTTTTCCGCGGTTACAAAAAAGAAAGATTTATACCGCTTTCTGAGTACAAAAGTAACTCCAAAAGCTACAACAGACATCAACAGCGTTCCGCAAAATTTAGTTAAACCGAGGTAAGCAAATTTAGAAGTACGAACAAATTTATCTTCGTTCTCGTCACTCGTAGAGACGCAAAAAACTTATATCCAATCGATTTCTTTAAATTCAAGAAAATTGAAAAGCTGTTTCACAATATGTACAAAAAAATGTCCTTTCATAAATGAATGCTCATTACCTTTTTAATCATCGTATTTCGTTATATAAATAATAAATGGTAATCACGATTTGTTTTGAATCATCATTGTTACTTTTATTAAGACTTGTATTGAGTGTTTATTGATATTTTCCATGTGGAGCATTTTTAGAAACTGAAAATTTTTTATTTTTTTATATTATAACTCTGTAAGATAAATTCTTGATTATTATATTCATTGCGAAATTATATTTTTGTTCTAGTAAAGACAGCCAAGTATCTACGATGGCTGACGAAACCTCTCACTATACTCTGCCTAACCATCAACCAATAGTTGTATTGGAATGCAAGAGCGCATTTGAAGGATTGTCTCAGAAGGAGAAGTTATATGCTCACTATATGAGTCAAGCAGCCTGGTATGGCAGTCTCATAGTACTAATTCAAACTTCACCAGAATCGCCACTTATTTTTGTTCTCATTCAAAAAATATTTGCTGCCGAATCTATTGCTGAATTGAAAAAATCAGCAATTGCCGCGGGTATCAATGATGATGAATTTACTGTAAGTTACTTCAGTACTTGAGTCATTGTAAAAATGTTTCTGTATAACAATTTTTGTTATTTTTTAGGCTTTCTTGGTGTACGTCTCAGGATTTTTATCAAATTTGGGTAATTACAAGAGCTTCGGAGACACCAAGATCATTCCCAATTTACCAAAAGATAAATTGGATACAATAATAAAATCTTCCAAAGCTTATAAGGGGGATGAAAAAACAATTGAGGGGGTTTGGAGCAAGATTCGTGAACCCGTGTATTCCCTCGAAGGAAAAGTTAAATCTCTTGGACTGGGAGAGAAAGGAATAACTACTTACTTCTCTGACAACTGTGATACAGAGGACTCCGTATTGGTGAATGAATTCATGCAGAGCAAACGAATTGAAGGTTACAATACGAGATGTTTCAAAACGACAAAAACATACGAAGATGCGGACGGTTCGAAAAAAACGCGAAACGTATACGAGATAAAGCTGGCATCTTTCGAAACAACCGAAGATCCGAAGTTAACTCTAGCCAGCGAAATCTTCAAAGACTCGGAATTTAAAATGACCCGAGGCGATTATTCTCCCATATTTGAATACGTTATCAGCAATCTGGAAAAGGCAAAAGAGTTCGCAGCTAATGACGTCGTGAAAAATATGTTGAGCAAGTACGTGAGTCATTTTAAAACCGGATCGTTAAAGGATCACAAAGATGGCTCAAGATTTTGGATCAAGGACAAAGGTCCTATTGTCGAAACATACATCGGTTTCATCGAGACTTATCGGGATCCGGCCGGTCAAAGAGGCGAGTTCGAGGGATTCGTAGCGATGGTCAATAAAGAAATGTCCCGGAAGTTTACGGTTCTTGTAAATCAAGCTGAGGAGCTGCTCCCTATTTTGCCGTGGGGAAAGGATTTCGAGCACGACAAATTTCTGAGACCCGATTTTACATCCCTTGACGTCTTGACTTTCGCGGCTTCGGGAGTCCCGTCCGGCATCAATATACCGAATTACGACGAAATAAGACAGCGTGAAGGGTTCAAAAACGTGAGTCTTGGTAACGTGATACCAGCGAACATGAAGCAGGATGTTATACCATTTTTGTCAGACGAAGACCAAGTTCTCATGCACAAATTCCGTATTGCCAGTTTCGATGTTCAAGTCGGACTCCACGAGTTGCTTGGTCATGGAAGTGGAAAGCTCTTCAAACAGAACGCAAACGGTGAATTAAATTTCGACAAGGAAAAAGTGAGGAATCCATTAACAAACGAACCCATTGATAAATGGTTTTTGGATGGTGAAACGTACGATTCGAAATTCGGCGTTATTTCCTCCTCGTACGAGGAGTGCAGAGCCGAGGCAGTTGGACTGTACCTGAGTGTCGAGAAAGACGTTATCAAAATATTTGGTTACGAAGGACAGGATGCCGAGGACATCATTTACGTAAATTGGCTCTCGCTCTTATGGAACGGATGTGCGAAAGCTCTCGAAATGTATCAACCATCAACGAAAAAGTGGCTCCAAGCCCATTCGCAAGCGAGATACGCTTTGCTCAGAGTTTGCCTCGAGGCTGGTCAAGATTTTATCAAGGTGGAAGAAACGGAGCCCGGAAAGAATCTCAGATTGACCGTTGATCGGACCAAAATTCTTACTGTGGGTAGACCCGCGATCGGAGCATTCTTGAAAAAACTCCAAGTCTATAAAAGTACTGGAGACATAGAAGCAGCCAAAGCGATGTACGATAAATATACCGAAGTCCCGGCGACCGGGCCGCAACCTTGGGAACAATGGAGAAATATTGTCCTCGCTCATAAAGAACCGAGAAAAATATTCGTTCAATCGAACACTGCTATCAGTGGTTAGTATTTTGATTACGTTGTTCTCCTTCTCATTTTTGTATTTCATGATCTTTGATATTTCTTATTACATTTTTTCTTTTTATAGATAAAGAAGGAAATGACGTGGTGCTAAAAACGTACGAGCCAACTTTCGAAGGAATGATCGAGTCATGGATCGAAAGATATTCTTCAAAAGTCCAATCAGATCTCACTACACTTTGGGAAAACGATAAGAAATATTTTACTTCGGTGTCAAAATAATGAATTTTTTTTTTCCGACGTTTACTAATAAAATCTGCATTTTGAAGTATTTTGAATAATAGAATAAAAGTGAACCGCTCAACGTTCTCTTGATGAGCTATTTCATCAGGGTACTATCACATTCAATATTCGACGTTATCGACCCATTCAATTGAATTTTGATAATCTCTTACGATTGTAACTACAAATATAAAAAGGGAATATTTTTTAATTTTTGATTTTTAAATAAAAAATTATTTTCCGTAATTATTAAATAAATTCCATGTTTTTCCACACTTCATTTCAATCCATATTATTAATTTTTAATATAATTTATTACGTTTAAAAAATAGTCAATCCGTATGTTGAAAGTGCTGATTAACTTTTGGTAAAGGTAAGATGTGCACTGTATACATAAATAATAAATAACAATGAAATTACGACACCCATGCGTTCGCAAAAATTGAAATTCGCGGTTTTTCATGCGAATCAGCGCACTCTATTGACAAATATCATTAATCACAAAAATTCGACGCCAGCGTGAAGGTGGCTGTAGATCGTACTATTCGTACTTCCACAAGTACGTTTGAGCGACCTCTGTCTCATAACACGTAAACCGATGACTCTTCTTGCGCTTCCTCTCCCTTTACACAGCTGTACCGCGTGTATCATTTGCAGTTTTACATTTAAAGGATAAGACGCTGCAATAATGGGAGGCGAGGAAGGCATCGGAGTGACGACCGGTCAGCCGAATCTTTACAAGCAGGACCTATCGAAATTGGTAAATTTTTATCTTCAATTCTCATTATCGGTTACGCTCATTCATGCCGCTTGGAGTAACCTCAATTTTCATCTCAAGCCGCCGCTTGCTCCATTTCGCGCGCCTTTTTCCCATTTACCCCAATTTTGTACTTTTCTCTTTGAAAAAAATGGATGCATCATCACCAAAAATATCGTTAAAGAATTTAAAATACGAAATCATTCGTCTCACGCAACGTTCGTTAAAAAATCGTCAATCTTGCGACACCTGTCACGCCTCGTTTTTATGATTAGCAGTTTTTGTTACAGTTACCTTTACGAATTTTCATAAAAAAAGTAAAATACTGATGCTCGATGTACCGACGAATCAAGATTGTTAATATCTGTATTGATTTATAATCACTTTTGTTACTTTTTTCCAGGATGTCAGTAAACTGACAGCTCTCTCTCGCGAGGTCATCAGTAGGCAAGCCACAATTAATATTGGTAAGCAACATCATTTTTGTTTTTCACATTCATCAATCGATTAAGAAAATTAATATATATTGGAAACTCTCTTGAGTCGTGAATTTAAAACCTACTAATCACATAAATCAGGTTTCTTTACCAAATACAATTTCAACTCCATTATGGAAGCTCATGCACGTACCACTCCCATTTTGTACCAACTGTTCAAATTTTGATACGAGGACACGAAGAAGAATGTAATGAAACCGATATACCTTTTATGTATCATAATGTTTCTGTTATAAATGATACAATATCGTAATATTTATACAATCAAATCGTAATAAGATTTAATGGACAGTATATTGTATCTCTAGTTGGGCGTATTTGATTTGATATAACGTATCAATATGTTTATATTATGACTGCTACATCAATACTTCATTTATATTAGTAATTGATATCACAATCTAAATATTAACCATATTTGTAACATGACTGAAGAAAAAGTTCTGAATCAAATAATTAGGAATGGAATTATTGATGATTCATTATTTGTCATTATTTATAATTCAAGGTACCATTGGTCATGTAGCTCATGGAAAATCAACAATTGTGAAAGCGATCTCTGGCGTTCAAACTGTTCGTTTCAAAAATGAACTTGAACGTAACATCACCATTAAACTGGGTATGTATAGAATTTATTAATTATATCTGCTGACAAATGTTCAAACGCAATATTACATAATGAACGAAAAAAGCAACAACAATAATCGTAAAGATTCAAAAAGTAAAAATGAATACTGTTAGGAAACTGAAATATTTCGAACAAAGCGAATACTCCAGATCTAAACTATTAGGGTGTACTCTGTAGCGAGAACGAAGAAAATTGCGTTCTCTCGAGCGCAATCGACATTTAGAAACGTTTTGCAATGAGCTCAAATTTCATTATGTCTAAATAATTAGGGTGAACCCTTTGAGACGTATCATGATAAAAGTTAATAAGTGAAAAGGAACGAAGAGGAATGCAAATGGGGGAAAGAATGGAAGAGAGCAAGTCGAGAGTAGAAAAGGCACTCAGCGCACACCGAGCACAATCAACGGTCTTTTGTTATGAGAAAAAAAAAGAAGCAGAAGAGTTTACAAGTAAAAAAGAAAACCCCAGTGGGATGTGAGCCGAGAGAATGACGCCGTATAAATGTTTGGCATTGCAGAGGCTCGTGCAGCGGAGAGTACCAGTGGAGAAACGGCCAAAGTACCGGACGATATGAGCGAAATGCTGCCGGCACATTGCGAAAAAAGGCCAAGGTCCTCAGGATTAACACCACCTCCTACGAAACGAGTTAAGCACGACGATACCGACCTCGAACTAGCCAATCAAGCGGATGACGAGAATCTGCATTTATCGACTATAGAAAATTCCAATTGCGGGGAGATTGAAAAAAATGAGAGGACGGAAACTGTGATCAAAACGGAAATCGACGAGTCGACAGCGACGAATTTGAGTAAACCAAATCTGAATAGAATAAATATGAAAGAATTACGGGTAGTGCTGCGAGATATAGGAATGACGAATTTCCGAATCAATTCCGAAGAGAAGAATTATGGAAAGGAAGAGACGAGTTTGTTCGAGGTTGAGAAAATTTTGGGCAAGAGAATGAAGAGTAAAAGAGCCCTTTACTACATAAAATGGAAAAATTGGACAAGCGAGAACAATACTTGGGAGCCTATTGAAAATCTCGTCAATTGTTCGGAGATGCTGGATATATTTGAGAAGGAAAGAGTCCAGTTGCTCGATCAGTTTAAGGTCGAAACGAAGTTCGAGCCTAAAAAAAGTGATCTCGAGAATTTCATGAAACAGCTGGTCAAACGGAAGGAGCCGTTAGATGGCGAATTCGCCGACGAGGATGATCTCTATCGTAGTCTCAAGAGCTTCTTCAATCCTCGTACCTCCGAAAAAAGCCGAGAGAAGCTGAGCTCGTCGATAAAGACTCGTATCCTGCGCTCGGTGTTCAACGAGGCCCGAAGGGACCAGCTCGAATCTCTGTACGAATGGGAGGCCGAGATGAACGGAATAACGAAAGGGAAGCCAACTATTCAGGTTGAGAATATAGCTGACCTGGAAGGAGCACCTCAGGACTTTTATTACATTGAGGAATATTTACCAGGAAAAGGAATTGTAATACCTGACGAGCCTCCGATAGGATGCGAATGTGACAGTTGCGGTTACAAATCGAAGTGTTGCTTCGCTCAGTATGAGGACGGTTATTTCCCGTACACGCAGGGCCGACGAGTCCGAGTACCTCCAGGGACTCCAATTTACGAATGCAATAAGCGATGCAGCTGTTCTGAAGACTGCAGAAATCGAGTAGTTCAGCGAGGGACCCAAGTAACTCTCTGCGTCTTTCGCACTCTGAATGGACGAGGCTGGGGAGTAAAGACTCAAAAATTCATAAAAAAGGGGACCTTCGTGACGCAGTACGTAGGAGAAGTAATCACGAACGAGGAGGCGGAAAAAAGAGGCAAAGAGTATGACGCAGCTGGTAGAACTTATCTCTTCGACCTTGATTACAACGTCTCGGAGCACGAGGAGAGTTGTCCGTACACGGTTGACGCTGCGGTATACGGGAACATTTCTCACTTCATAAATCACTCCTGCGATCCGAATTGCGCAGTATACGGCGTCTGGATTGACTGTCTCGACCCAAATTTACCGAAGCTCGCTCTATTTGCTACCAGGGACATTCAGAAGGACGAGGAAATCACTTTCGACTATACGTGCCAGTCGACAAGGATTTACGACCGAAACGAGGATTCCATCGAGACGAACCGCTCTACTGATATTCTACCGCGAAAGAAATTCCCACTCATCGATTGTCCTACCGAAGAAAAGAAGACCAAATGCAAGTGCGGCGCGCAGCACTGCAGACGATACCTCTTCTGATGTGACATTCTCCTTTTTCACTTAAAAAAAAGCAATTTTTGCTTTTTCTATGCTCAGAGATTCTAATAGGAGAGAATTTGAGAGAATGAATGCGAGTTGTTTTTCTTGGATTATTCAAAACGCAAACGAACGCAATGAGAATTTAGTAGAAACTAAAAGAATTTTCGCAAACACTTGAAAACAATTGTTTTCGATTTTTTTTTCTACAGTGTACATAGTAGTTAATTAATTAAATGATGAATTGCGTTAATATCTTAATAATACTTGAGTAATTCTCGTTGCTTCAAGAGACGCACGATTTTATTGAGTTTTCTCAATTTACGTATCGTTAAATTTCAAAGATGTTGCATTTACAAGTTGCGATAATTATTAATTATCACGAAAAATAAGATTTTGAAGATTCGTCTCTGAAAGAGATTAAAGGTGTTCTGCCAAATTACTCTTAGACTGTTTACTGCGACTTCTAATTTTTCCATTTTTAATACACTCATGGGAAAACGATTTATTTATATCAAGAAATTATTTCCCATGGTCGCTGTTATTTATAATTATAAATTTAGACTCGATTTGTCAAGGGGGATCATCGCATCCAAATTTCAATTATAAAATATATATATATTTCAATTATACACGTTCCACCGCAACATTTAGTATAAACTCGTTATTCACTATCACCGTTAAATGGTTCAATATTAAATTGTAAAAATATTGTAGTGGGAGTTGCTCGATTCGTGTTAGAGTTAACTTAATAGTAACATTCTTTTTAAAAATGAGGACGAGGAATTATTCTTATCAGCAACTCTCAATCCGAAGCTGCCTTTATATGAATGTAATTATAAATACTTAATAATTGTTGGTGTGCCACACGAACATAGGGAAAAAGCATTCAAATAAGAAAATTCAAGTGCTGACTATTTTGTTACCAAGGCGTATGATTGTAACATGCCTTTTTTCAATTTGTAAACAAATAAACATATTAAGACGTATCGATTTTTCGAACGTGAAATGGTAAATGGGATACTTTTTTGAAGCTCTCATTTTTTTTCCTTTATAAATCACACTGATAAGAAAAATGCATTAAAATAAGACAATTACAGTACTGACTATTTTATTACTGAGTATGATTTTGACTGTATTTGTATTTTTTTTTTTCAATTTTTAAACGAATAAACGGGACGTATGGATTTTTTAAAAGAGAAATATGGAAAGTGATGTTCTTTAAATTTAGACTAGTTGAATATTCTTTTTCGTATTATTATTTTTGCTTTCGTAAGTGATATTAAAAATATATAAACGAGTAAAATATTGAATGACGGATTTATATGATTTTTTTTTCAGGATATGCGAACGCGAAAATCTACAAGTGCGATTACGAAAAATGTCCCAGACCGGCTTGTTACATTTCCGGAGGGTCGAGCAAGGACGACGCTTTTCCCTGTCTGCGTCCAGCGTGCCCAGGACGTTTCCAGTTGGTTCGTCACGTTTCCTTCGTCGATTGTCCTGGTCACGATATTCTTATGGCTACCATGCTCAACGGAGCGGCTGTCATGGACGCCGCGCTTCTTCTCATTGGTAATTTAATTATTTGGCATACTAAATAAATTTCGTGAGCTTGGACATCTTCAACACATATCAAACATTTTTCTACCCGAAAAATATATATTTTATAAGTCTTTATATTTTTATTATTTTCGTATAAAATTCCATAAGATAATAAAAATATAATTTTTTTTTTCAGCTGGCAACGAATCGTGCCCGCAACCTCAAACGTCAGAACATTTGGCTGCAATCGAGATCATGAAGCTCAAGCACATCGTCATTCTCCAGAATAAGATTGATTTAGTAAAGGAAGGACAGGCCAAGGAGCAGTACGAGCAGATTTTGAAATTCGTTCAAGGTAAATATATTGGATGAATTTTTCCAGAAATTTTTTGCTATCGATAAATACTTTTCAATTTTATTTCAAATAGGTACCGTGGCCGAGGGAGCGCCGGTAATTCCAATCTCGGCTCAGCTTAAATACAATATCGAAGTTTTATGCGAGTACATAACGAAAAAGATTCCTGTCCCTTTGAGGGACTTCACTTCTGAGCCTCGCTTAATCGTCATACGATCTTTCGACGTAAATAAACCGGGTTGCGAGGTAGACGACCTCAAAGGTGGAGTCGCCGGTGGAAGTATTCTCAAAGGAGTACTCAAGGTATAAAAAAATATCTTCCTACCCACATTCATGAATATGAAATCTATCAATACCCAGTTTTCATTTTTAAAAACTCCAAATTTGTATTTATTTGTAAATATATTCATTGTTTGATTACTCAAGAACTGCAGTAGATGACGTAGATGAATATTTTCCACAAAATTTTGTCAATTTATGCAATAACAAAGATCATGATTTTTTTTTCAATTATCACATTTTCCTTTCGTTTAGGTGTATATTTATATTATTTTTCGTTTCGTTCTGAAAAACCTAAATCTTTGCAATACATTTTTTGTTAATCACGATTGTAAATTCAGAAATTAAGAAGATTGTTTTTGAATTTTTAGGTAGGAATGGAAATCGAGGTGAGACCAGGCCTGGTCTCGAAAGACGGCGAGGGCAAGTTGACTTGTCGTCCAATCTTCTCGCGCATCGTGTCTCTCTATGCTGAGCAAAACGAGTTGCAATTCGCGGTACCTGGAGGTCTGATCGGTGTCGGAACGAAAATCGAGCCCACGTTGTGTCGCGCTGATCGTTTAGTCGGTCAGATATTGGGAGCGGTTGGTGCGCTTCCCAAAATATTTATAGAGTTAGAAATCTCGTATTATCTTCTCAAGAGATTGTTGGGAGTTAGAACCGAAGGTGATAAAAAAGGAGCAAAGGTAAGAGGTCGAGAGAAAAGGATATCTAATTTTTTCATTAATTTTCATCATAAATAATAAATTTTTTTTCAGGTTCCTAAATTATCGAGAAATGAGGTTCTTCTCGTCAACATCGGATCGTTGAGCACGGGAGGTCGCGTTCTCGCGACGAAAGCCGATTTAGCAAAAATCAGCCTGACTAATCCGGTTTGTACGGAGATCGACGAGAAAATCGCTCTCTCGCGTCGTGTCGAGAAACATTGGCGTCTCATTGGCTGGGGACAGATCCGCGGAGGCGAGACGATTGAACCGATCTTGGATCACAAGTAAATCAACCGGGATATCAGAAGATAATAAAAGAATACTTCGAGAAACGGGAGCGGATTTGAGTCACGAAATAAAATCACGAGCATGAACTACTGGATGTTATTCTGTCATCTTTCCAATAAAATCATGCTTCATCGATATAAATTTATCGTACTATGTTTATTTTGTCAATTATTTTATCCTCAGCCTCGAGAATGTCGAGAAAAGCATTTCAAATACTCATTATTATCAAAACATTTTGAATTTCCCGCCAAATTCGAAACTTCGTCGATCGCACACACCCTCAACAAATTCTTGAGTTTTTCTAAAAAGAAGAATTCGCAATTCTAACGAGAACGAATACGAATTTCTTAGAATCAATAAAGAAATAACGAAATCTCAAACTGCGCATTTATTTTGTCTTATTTTAGCTTTTTTTCTCACCATGATAATGACACACCGACACGGTCGCAGTCGCCAGCATTGCTCTTTCATCGCATAATATCATCCCCACTTTTTTTCCAACGTTCTAACATCGTGCATATAACTCGCAAATCGTACCGGCAGTTTCTTCGAATTTTGAGTAAAATGTTATGATTATTTTCATCTAAAAACAAAACCCACAGCTCGTTTTCATTCATAAAATGAAGCGATAATAACTGTAATGACAGTTTATATGCATGCGATTATGCGAAGCAAAGAATCGTAAAACACGAAAACGAATAAATCGAAGGAAAACACGCCAAAACAATAAGAGGAAAACAAGAAATGACATTACTCGTACGAAATTTTTTCTTCGGTGTATAAAGTTTCATTCTCAGTAACTCAGATATTATTTCAAAAATTACATTAAATTGAGAAATGTTTATGCATACATAATTTTACGAATTTTTATTATTTAATAATATATTCAAGCGTCGCATCCTGTCGACTCCACTGACGAAATACACAAATTACCAAAGCAAAAGATCTCTATTCTATTGGCTAACTATCATATGGAATAGGTAAAAATTCATTTGTTTTGTAATGAACAATCGATAAAAAATTATTGTTACTTACCAGAGTTTTTGGATACTATGACTAATTGTTTACATTTTTAATACTTATTCATTATACTAAAACTTTGTCAATGCCATTCTTCGCTGTGCTCTTTGTGAACTTTATTAAATTGTTAAGATTTTAAAAAGTTGTCGGTTGTTCGTTTTAACATGAATATATTTTAAGAGTCGACGATGAGAGGATCAAAGAGCTTGGTCCGGATAGAGCTTGCGCCGAGTGGCTGTTGAGAAATGGAGCTGCTGTCAGATGGAAAGGCATCGACAAATTTCTGGCTGATTACAATGCTCTGCCGAGTGAGAAGGAAAAACAAATATGGGTTATTCAAGCTGTGGATGCCACAGACTCTTCGATCCATCACATAGGATTTCCTTATTTTTGTTCGTATAATAAATTAGTACAAGTCGGTGAAAATGAAAGATTAAAAAAAAGAAAAATATTCTAAATAGGATAATTTTCTTTTGAATTTTTTATTTTTCACAGAATTTCGTATGTTGTATTGAAATAGTATAATTTTATTATATTCCCTTATGCAATCTTATTTCATTAAAAATATTTTTATCAGCGGGATGTAAATATATAGATGAAGTGAAACTGACCAATTGCAGTTACGTTGGAAATTTAGCTATTGAACGTCTGAAAACTTTGAAAGAAAGTTTGAACTATCTTGAGATAACTAAATGCTTAGACGTAACGGACAAAGGACTCATCAGCTTGAAAAATCTCACGTAAGTGGCGAAAACGCAACGTTACTCCAAAAATAGGATTTCTCTTTGAAGTTTATGACCAAGTCTGCCTTTGCGTGGCATAAAAAAAATGCAGTGTTAAGGAAAATGATGCATCAGCCGATTCTACGAAAAATTGGTAAAACAAATCGATTTTTCTTTTCCAGGAATCTGAGAATGCTAAAACTGAAGGATATGCATTACGTCGAAGATAAAAACGGTGTTGAGAGCGAGCTGAGGAAAGCGTTGCCAAACTGCACAATTGAATGGAAATAGACAAAGATTTTGCGAAAACGGAATGATACCTTCATTCGTCTTGTCTGACTGGAAAAATAAATTTTGCGGAACGAAAAACATGTTTAAACTATTTTTGAGCTCGAAAATTGTATGCAATCGACATTCAAGGCGGATATTGCGCAAGTGTATATTTTGTCTTCTAATCAATGGTATTTTCTGAAGTCGTAATCAATGGTACGCCACTAATTTTTGATCATTCCCCAATTCAATTCAATCGTTTAACATTTTGATAGATAGTAAAGCTTCGTGAAAATCGGTCGATAAGATTAAAATTTCGGACGTGCCATGAATGCGAAAGAAAAGACAAAATTGAATTAAAAATATCGCATTAATTTGAATTTAAAAGAATTAAAATAAAATCCATGTCACTTCAATTAATCAGCTTGAGCCCATCAAATAGAATTTCCATTAATAGTGAATTAATTATATTAATCTTGCTCGCGTTTCGTGATTAGATAGTAATTGAGAAGAGCGAGAATAAACGATCCGAAACTTTTCCAACGCGCGGTTCGAAAATGGGGGGGAAAAAAATGTCTCAAAAGTGAAATTGGGTCAATGATTCGCTTATCGAAACCTTGAGAAAAGTAAATATTTCCATTGTTTGTTTATCGCGGCACGAAAAGTGAGTTTCCCTAAAAATACTCGATTTATCGAGGTGGAAATAATTGTTACGTGTTATAAATTTGAAATATACCGAAAAAAGACGGCTGGTTTATGATTCGTGGTTTAAAATTGGAGAGCGCGTTTAACATTTAATATTTTCGTGACACGGTATTATATATTTTCCAGGCAAAGCGAGCGCCATTTTCTCGAGACATCGATTTCCCCGAAGCGATGTATCGCGTGTGATAAAATTTATTCCAGTCCCTGGAGGCTGATTTTTTCCTCATTTTTACATTTGAAACATGAAAGTTTCGTGCGAAGCCCTCTCACGCGTACGGTAGATCTGAAAATTTAATCAGTCATAACGAGGAACAGAGGGATAAGGGGGGGATGGGGAATAGATGAAGCGATATGGTGAAGCGCGTGCGCTTTTGTACGCTCGTCCCAGGGGTGAAAAGTGGCTTGATCCATCCTCGGTGCGACGCCACCCCAAAATCGACCGGTCTCGGACCATCGTATAACGCTTTTTAAATACTCAACAAGACGACGAGAGAGAGAGAGCGATAGATCAAGAGAAAGCGATGAAGCGATATTGGAACGTTGATTCCGTTATTATAAGCATCGGTGAATCGATAAGTTGTCCAAACATACGAAAGCCTAACGAGGACGTTTATTCTCTTAAATCACTGAACACGGTGATACGTATTGATTGTTGAGGGTCGAGAGAGTAGTCTTTGTTTACGAGAGTAATCTATGAAGTACTAAACACTACCGAGAAGGTAAAGAACTAACAATTATGTTTTTTTTTGTGACCTAAAAATGAGGATACATTTATTTTGTCTTTTATGATCAATGCGATCTAGGTCACCAGAAATACAAGTACTTCTCGTTTCGTTCTTTCATCATATTAAATAATAAAGGACTGTGGAGGAATTCTTTCTTCTTTGTTTTCTTTAAATTTAATTATATATAATATATATTACATATATATTATGACTGAACCACCGACACGTCTCGTCTTCTTTTCTCTCTGTCGTCATCATTATCTTCCCCTCGTTCGTCCAATAGTTCGGTGTATTACTCGCTTGCTTGCTCTTAAGTTTCTTCTTTTCCACTTTTTTATTTATTTATTTATTTTATTTTTTTAAGTAACATCGTACGAATCACACGCCAGTTATGTCCGACAAAGCTTCCTCTTTCGCGTCTGACTGGCACGGGGCTCCCCAGGAAGTGCACCGATCGCCCTCGTTTGCGTCAAATAAATTTTTTCTTGCTTTTTCTGTCCTTCGTGATTCAAAAAAAGTGGTGTCGACGTTTTTTTGTTTTCTTTTTATCGAGTTTTTTTTCATGCCTGTGTGGGTATGTGTGTGTGTGTGTGTGAGTGTATTTTTTTTTCGTCTCCCTTGTGTTGCGAATACAATGAAAATCTTTGTTTTCCTCTAAAAGGCAGGATCCGAAGAAGAGAGTGTTTTTTTTGCAGTTGCTTTGTTTTCGGTTTTTTTTCTTTAGCGACCAGGAGGCAGAGGCTCTTTCACTCGGCACGCGCATATCAAACGGTTTTTCCCTTTCCAAAAATGTTTCATTCCTCCCGAATGGAGAGACGTCGCGCGAAGATTAATCGGAATTCAAAAGACAAATATTCTCATCGATAGGAATGTCGAGGATTATCGCTCCGCTTTTCCATTCGTTACTTTTGTTTTTCACCTTTGGGCACAATCCTGTATTCTTTTTCCTTTACTCGTTTTTGTTTTTTGTTTCTCTTTCTTTCTCATTGATGCTTATGCGTGTCTCCTCGAGCGGACACGCGGCACAATTGTGAAAAGTAGTCGAAACGCAAAGACACACGTACGAAAAGAGCGAGAGAATTGAAATCTCGTCTCCCTTCAAGGCTTCACGGTAATCTACTACAATTTCTTTCATCTCTTTATCGTGTTTCTTCCTCTTTTTACAGATTTTCTTGTGCATTACTTATATAAATTAAATTACGACTCGCTAGACAGTTTGTTCTCGTTATCACTATTATGAAACATCGAAGAGGTGAAAAAGGGGAATTCTTCCGAATGGGGCAAAAGGGAGAAAGGGATGAGTCCCGAGGCATCAGGAAACACTCGATAGCCTACGAAATCGCTCCCTGCACGAAAACAAAACAAAAATGGAAACGTATCTTTCACTCCGTTTAAATTAGTACTTATTTTTTTTACAAGAACGACGACCGAGAAAAAAGACGTTTCCAAAAAACAAGTCCCGATTCGTTGCACGTAACAATGTCGATCGTACAATACTCAGATCCTAATTTCGTAATTACACACATATATATTTTTCTTACTTCCTCTTGACGAAGAGGAAAATAGAACAGAAGGTAAACGTACGGACCGTGCTCGAAAATTATACGCACCGAAAAATATTCGAGACGAATTGCACGAAAATCAAACTCCGAGGGCTCGTAATCGCAGAGAAAAAGTTACGATCGAACTCTTTTCGTACCGTCCTTGGAAGGAGTAAGAGAAAGAGTGAGAGAGAGAGAGGGAGAAAAAACGACGTGCTCTTCCCGTCTCGAACTCACGCTCTCCTTCGAAGTCGTTTCACCGATCCCGACTTTTTCCCCTGCAATGATCCCCCTTGAAATACCCGAGCGTTAATATTTACCTCGCGAAATGATTTTAAAAACGTGGGAGAGCCACGAAGGTTGATCGAGAGAGGAGATATGTTGCGAAGAGGATAAAAAACATGGACAAAACGATTTCGAGCGAACAAGGGACATCGAGGAAATTCAATCGAGACGATTATTCTTTCGGTGAACACGGAATCATTGATTCTCTCACCGATTTTTCCTTTTTCCCGAATGACACTCGTAAATAACTTCCTCAAAATCCATCATTACTCAATTGGCGACTAAAGTAACAAAGAAGAGAAACAGAGAGAGAAAGAGAGAGAAGGGAAAAATAAAAGAATGAAAAAAGAATGTGTACGTCGCGTGGGTGTATGGAAAATGCACACGTGCGCGAATGACACATGTCAAGAAGAGTAGTTGGGTAATTGTGGTATACACTTTTCTCTTTTAATTAAATAATTAATTGCCCTTATTACTTATCGTTAACGATGATTAATGCGTGTCAAATGGGACATTGACCTCTCGAGTTTAAGACTTCTTTACATCCTGGTACAAGGTTTTTTTTCTTTTTTTTTTCACTTTGTTGTTGATTCAATTTTGTTTTTCTTTCTCTTTTTGCGGTTATCGTTGATGTTGTTTTCTGCTGTTGCTGCTTTTCTTCAAATCTTCATGCTGTTGTTGTTGGTTTTTTGTGTTTAGTACGTCAACACCACTCCGAGTCGCGAGTTTTCCCAGAGCACAGATTAAATTCACTTTGATGTCATCATTGTGACGAATTCTGAAAATGTGAAAATCGTTTAGTCAGACGGTGTATCGAGCAAGAAGAAATCACGAGGTAAAGTAAGGGGATGAAGAAAAAAAAAGGTGAATTTAGATGAAAATAGGGAGACGCTTCACGTCGTGATGATAAAAGAAATAGACTTGGCCTCGGGGCGCCGTACGCTAATTTGGAATGTTAATCGGACGATCCTAACTCTATAATGGAAGGCAATTGAATAGACAGCGGGCGCACCAAGTGATTTGCTCGAGGAGCTCATTTAACTTTTCAAAATCTCTATCAAGTCGTTAAATTACCACACTCACACACAGGGCCCAGGAAACTTTCAATGCTATCTACCTTCATTTTTAATTCAAAGAGTTTCCCAGTCTTACATTTTTTTCAATAGATTTTTTTTCGCTAGTATTTGATGAGAGATAATTGAAAAAAAATTTCAATTACAGGTAAGTACAAAAATTCGATGAGAAAGTTGAATTTTTTAAAACACTAAATTAACTCAATATTGACTGTTTTCACTGATCACCAATTACACTTTAAAATATCTTTACAAACTGTCAATTGTTTTAAGTGGCAAATTTTTGCCCCTATTTTAGAAACAAGATAAAGTAATGAAAGAACATGAATATAAAATATTATTCATGTGACACAAACACCACCAATTGCAGGTAAATACAAGAACTTGAACAAAAAGTAGAATTTTTTAAAATGCTAAATGTGTAACCATCTTTCGCTACAGGTCATTTTTGTTTCAACAAATATTGGCACACTCTTTTAATATTTTTACCGTGGCTATGAAATTATATTTTTTAATGAAGTACACAAGAATTTACATCTTGAAAGACGTTAAACAAATTTAATTCAAAATTATCATTTTCCACTGGCTGCTAATTTTCATTTTAAAAATCTTGACAAATTCTCTACACATTTTTACCTTGACTGTAGAATTAAAAAAGACTCCATTTCTATTTTTATACAAAACGCCATTTTTCTTACATAGTTCTCGCGCTATTCTTATACAGAATTAAAAATATGTTGTTTTGGTTTCATATTAAAAGATGAAAGAACTGCAAAAATTTTTTTTGTGGGCTCTCATCCCACCTTTTTGGGCCAAACATACATTTAAAGTGGTTAATATACTCTGTAATTTATTGCTTCTGAATGTATTCAGTAAAATTGTAGATAAGTATTTGAGGAAATCTAAACAGAATGTACTTCAGCAGGAAATATAAAAATTCTATTTTTATCAAAATTTCCATCCTCCCATTTATCGAGGAATTAAATAAGGAAAATACTTGTTAAATGCATAACTATGGACGTCATTGAAGATAGAAAAGAAATTAGTACCTGATTATTCGACATTATTGAAAATTCTCGCCAAATATCATCAAATCCTTGTCATCTCGAAATTGTCTGTGTTTTACATAACGATATACGAGACAGATTCAATATTTTCTTAGAGATTTTCAATATTTTAGAAAACTCAAAAATTACACATTACTCCCTTTTGAAGTGAGAACAAAATTCAATTTTTCCATTACATAACATTAATGAATTCCTCAACGAGATTTGGTAATTATTTGGTAAGATTACATTCACGCCATATCTAAGCAAACTCAAAACAGATTCACGATTTTTTCCGAGCTGAGTATTTGGAAAAAAAAAGCTTCCTGATAAAAGAATCTTTTTATGTTCAAAATGTACTCTTTTACATTTTTACAGAGAAAAATGGGACTCAAGACTTACGTTAAACAAGACGAATTTTCTTACCTTCATAATTAACCTGACCATCGCCGTCGATATCGGCCTCCCGAATCATCTCGTCGACCTCCTCGTCGGTCAGCTTCTCCCCGAGGTTTGTCATAACGTGTCTGAGCTCCGCCGCGGATATAAAACCGTTTCCGTCCTTATCGAACACCCTGAAGGCCTCCCTGATTTCCTCCTCGCTGTCGGTGTCCTTCATTTTACGCGCCATCATAGTCAGGAATTCAGGAAAGTCGATCGTACCGTTTCCTGCAATTATCACCATATCGTTCGACCTTCACACATTTTTATCCTTTTTTTTCATCACATTAAATAATCAATCGCTTTCATGCATGTTCTCTTTTTTTTATTACATCTAATCACTATAAAATTCACTATTAAAATTATATTTTCGTTTTTAAGAACACGCTTCGGTATTTTACGTATTTTTTTACGATAAGCGAGTTTCAAGCGTTTATTTGAAAAATGAAATCGAACGTTTTTATACTTTTTTTAATCTTTCCATTAAAACTTCCGTTACGGAAGATTTTATTTGCTTCGCCTTTTCTTCTTTAAAATTGTCATTCTGTTTTTGACATTTATCGTTATGATAATAACGAAATGGAATATTTTTTATCATATACCGTCGGCGTCTACTTCGTTGATCATGTCTTGAAGCTCAGCCTCTGTGGGATTTTGTCCAAGGGAGCGCATGACTGTGCCCAGTTCTTTCGTGGTGATGGTGCCATCTCCGTCTTTGTCGAATAGCGAGAACGCTTCCTTGAACTCCGCGATTTGTTCTTCTGTGAGTTGGTCAGCCTTGAAAAATAAAAAATGAACAGAAGATACATTAGAATTGCTCCCACGCGTTTGATTATTTTTAAAAATCAGATTCTCATTACTGTACTCCACCGAGCGTGAAGAAATAAAAATTCGAAGAACAAGAACGATAACGATCGTACCGAAGAATCACTTCAAAGGTTTATCGCCTTATTTTCCACCTTATTTCCCACTCTCGGCATCTAATACACGCTCTTTTCATTGTCAGTGTGTTGTTTGATTTTCTTATCAGGCTTTGGCCAGATATCTGATAATCTCTCTGAATCATCTTCAACAATACCGAGCTACGTTTCCCCCTTTTTTCTTTCTTCCTCCTCGCCATCCTTTTTATTTTATCCTCCGTGTATTTATTTTTGTATTTATTTCATGTACTTACTCTTCTCTCTGCAAATATTTCTTGCGTTTATCTACCTTTTTCAGATATCTGGTAATCTTTCTAATTCGCAACGAGACCGAGTTACGTCTACTTTTTTCTTCCTTACTGCAATGTTTTCATTTCATTCTTCGAATATTCGTTCAATTGACTTCTTTCTTAATTTATTATTATTTATTATAAATAATATGCAACTTCTGAGCATATAATAAATACACGTAGCCCCCTTTGACTTTATAAGGACTCCATTTGTTTATTTTCTTTTTCATTAAAATCTTGCTTATTTTATTCTTTGAATTTTTATTTTTATTTATTATACCAATTTTCCCTTTGATATTACAAATAATTCATCGAGTTTTGGGAGACATCTAATAACTTTTTCCTCATCCTAACCTCCGGCACTATACCGTTATTCGTATATTTACTTTTATATTTATTTAATGTCCCTATTCATTTTCCTTAAACGTGGTTAGACGCATAATTTAACCCGGAAAGAAAAATCAAGATAAGATTGGAAAAATGTATAAGCTTTTTCGTTAGTCGAACAAAAATACGACGTTGGCTCAGGTAGCTTTTTGACAGGCAGTAAAAAGCGAGCGAGAGAGGGGGAGGTCGCAGTGTGTCGAGCGTTTCGCTAGTTTTCTTCCATGGTGCCTCTCAAACGGATCTGACGACGAACCACGCCCACTCATTAAAAATTTGCACATGAGGAAATGAGCGTAACCCGGACGAGTGCAAAATATAGCCTTTGCAACGAAGAATCCGACATTTATGCTTCGCGAGAAATTTTCGTACTCTTCGTGCACTTTTATACTACTTTCGACTATCTCTCTCTCGCTCTCTCTTTCTCGCACAATAGAGACCAACTCTCATTGTCACGAACTTTTTTCTTTTTCTATTCTTTATATTTTGCTCCAGAGTCCTATTTTCCGCGTAATAAAAATCGCGATATCGGTATGCTGAAATAAAAAAAATAATAATAATAATAATTTTTCAACATCGCGAAACGATCGAAAGCTCGGCCTAAAAATCGTATTCTAATGGGAACGCGACGAGTGAAAGGCGCCCATGGAATTGACACGCTCTCTCCTTATTGGATCTTCCACTGCTAATGTATAATCCTTTTGCTCCAATTCTCGTAATCTCGTTACGCGCCGTCATAAGGGAGAAAGACGAAAAAAAAGAGACGTCTTCCTCCCAATTTGAATTTCTACAAAGACCAACGACGAATGAGAAGGAAGAAAAAAAATTGTAATTAAAAAAAAATCGATTATTTTCCGTTGTGCCTGAGAGAACGGAAGAAATTATGTGAATAATTTTTATAATCTCGTGACAATAGCGGATTTCCATAATTGAATCGAATTTCGAGAAAGATCAAAAACCAAGAGAGAAAAAAATCTCAGTAATTTTCAAACTAAAACAAAAAAAGTACTCAGTGGTCATTTTTTTCCGCTTATTTTCCGTTTCCTCAAACAGAACGGAACAAATTGTATGTGAACGATTTTCATAATAATCTCGTGACAACAATAACAGTGGCAGGTTTTCGAAAGCAGCAACGAATGCGTGCAGGAACGCGATTGACGCGGAAAAAAAAACGTAAATTGTTGAGCGTGGAAAAAAGTTTCGTGTACGCGTAACGTTTTTTTTTTGCTCTCTCTCTTGTTTCCCCTTCAAGTCTGCAAAATTAATTTGTCCCGAGTGAGGCATTTTTCGCGTGGGTTGCAGGAAGTTCAGCCCAGGCGACACAGAGGGTGCCAGGAGCGCGTCGCAAGGGCGGACTACCGAGCCATGGGAATCGTCCAATAACGCGGGAGACGAGAAAAAAACGCACGGAAAAATGAGCCGTTGCGTCAACGATAGCGACTTGCTATTTTTTAATTTTAAACATTTCCTGTCATGCGATAGCCGCATACGTTTTATCTTGTTGACTAATGTTACTTTTTTTCCGTTTCTTTACTTTTTACGATACATTTCGCAAAGTCGCAAGGACTCCGAATTAAAAAGAAATTCTTCATAAAATTTCAAGACGTTCGACACGATCCGAGCCTAATGTAAAAAAAATAAAATAAAAAATTGTCTCCGAATGCGGATGAAAAAAAAGAATTGAAAATGTAAGGTTATGTCGCAGGTGTTAAATATTTTTTCCCCTTGACAGCGAAGCTCGATTTGTCAAAGCGAAGACAAGAATGACGTTCAAGAGTTTTTCCCTTCAGCGTGAAATGAGACCGGAGAATTTTTATCGGATAAAAGTCGGAAAAGATGGGGAGTCTAATGTGATGAAGAGTTCACGAGGATACGTTTTCGCGTGTGTATAAAATATGAGATGGAAGAGAAAGAGAGAGAGAGAGACAGAGAGCAAGAGCGATTGGTGTAGAGAGGGGAAAAAATATAGAAAAGAGTTGGAGGAGTTGCGCTGAGAGAATCGGAGGGATGAAGATGGAGGATGAAGATCGAGCGATGCCAGCGTGACGGGGCGAGAGGACGGGACTCTTACGAAGCTCGCTCTCACAGCTCTCTGTGTGTCAGTGCGAGAAGCACTGACTGCGAAAATCAATAGAGAGCTATATAGCACAAGGGCTCATTGGCGAATGCGGTAACGGCCACAGGGGCACACTGAACTACACACGACTAAACTATTTCACCCGAGATAAGAAACGAACTCGCGACTTTACAAAGAAAAAAAAATTGAGGCCGTGAATACATAATTGTAGCTCACGAATTAAAAAATCGTTTTTTTTTCTCGAGAGTTTAAAGCAACAGATCTCGCTTTTTGAATAATGATCGAGAGAGAGAGAAATGCTTCATTGTATGAAAAGCATATTCGTCATTTATTGTCAAGATACAATATGGCGGCTGCGTGTTCAAAATAACGTGTAAGGCACGCGATACAAAAGTGTTTATGCAAACACATGATCCTTTGTGAAATACGATATTACCGACGAATATTACGTACGAAGCCATTTTTTTGCCTCTCCATTATTTTCGATTTCTTCCGCTTGCATGTTTAAATACAGAACGCTGAGGAGGAAAATTGAAATGGCGCTGTATTATTTTATGGTGGTGAGAATGAAGGGTGTTTTATTTTTTACGGGAGACGAGGACTGGGGTGAGGACGAGGAAGCTGGAAGGGTGAATGTAGGCCAGTGGGGGAAGTTTCTGAGATGTAGTTCAATCGTGAGCCCGACAGGCGGCGGCACCATCGACGTCACTTGGCCCCGACGATCATTCAATGGTTTATATCTATATACAAAATCTACATACGTAAAAAAAGCACGAAACTGTAACGAGATTCGGATATGATACGATCACGTTCGAACAATCTTCGATCGTACTCTTCCATGAGGAAAAAAGAAAAAAAAGGAATACATGAATCATCCGAGAGGCGTGGTGAATTTCATCATAAATTCACGTACTCATGACACAAGCATATACATCGATCTTCACAAAACACAATATGCGCGAGTACACTTTTTTTTACGACCAAATTGTTGCGTCACGACCCACATGCGATTTTTTCCCTCCACGAAAATACGTTTCGGCAATTATCCGATTCGATGCTCAATAATTTTTTTTTTTCATTTTTTTCAAATTCATTACATTTTATTCGAGTTATGAGAATTGCAATGCAAATGAGATCTGGAGCAGAATTTGTCATTCGCGAGGTCGTGAAAAAAAAATGTTTAATAAAAATGCGATATTTCGATGTTAGTATGCAAACGCGATAAAAAGCCCATATCCGATGATTTACTACATTCTTTTCCGTAACACGAGAAACATCCGGAAGTATAAAATGAGAAAAAACGGATGAAGAATTATCCTTGGCGGAGAGGAAGCGATAAGGGAGAGGAAAAGACTTGGAAAGGGGGGAAAAGGGGGTCGGACGTTATCGGTGAATTTTGCCGGCGTGGCGTTTGACGTCGAGAAGCGACACCCATGAGCGGACACGAGGAAACACGTACGAAAGTGATGCTCGAAAAGCCGGCCGGATTGCAAAAAGAAAATAAGAGAAGGAGCTGCCAGGTGAAGAGAGAAATCCGAGAAGCGAAAACGAAGCTTCGTCTTCTCGTGACCTTCGATCCGTTTTTTTTTTTAATTTTTTTCGGTTATTGACGATATTTCAACTGTCCCGTCACCCGGAAGCGTTCGATTTTCCGGTATTCACCGTAATTTTGAGAACACCGTGAAAATGGGTCGATTAGTAAAAGAGAATATATAAAAGATAAATAAATAAAAAATTCAATTCCCGAGTATTTTCTCGGACGAGAATTTATGCATCTTGAATTTCGTTTTTGTTGTCGATCGACAAAAACATCGCAGACTTTCCAGTTCTGTTAACCCGTTCGAGCGCGCTCATTAATTTAAGGTTATGTCGCGCGACGCGGAGATGGAAAAAAAGAAGAGATAATACGCCAAAATAGAAGTGCTTCATCGATTTTTCAGACTCTACTCGTTCTTACGTAGCTCGCTCTTCCCCTCACCTAACTCCTGTCATTTTTATTATTATTATTTCTCCACGTATGTCACTCGGAGATTCCTATGCTAATCGCTACTTTCCCGGCAATGACGGGACGCAACGCCCTTCTCGTTCGGAGGAAATATGATTCGTCGTTCATTCCCATTTGGATTATACGAAAAGCATGACGACGATCATTTTTGCAACATTTTCTGCATTTTTGTTACATTGTACAAAAAAAATAAGAACGCTGCAGAATGCTCCGAAGAAGAGAGATAGCGAGCGCGAGCCCAGCGCGCCAATGGTGAATGGTGATACAGGCGTTGCGCTATACACGAGAAACACACGAGAGAGCAGCACAGTTCGGTGAAAAGGCGAGAGCCGGAGGGAGAGAGAGAAAGAGATATCCGTCCAAGTTGACCGTTGGGCAGAGCCGATGGAGAAAAACCTCGTGCGAGAAAAACGCCGGTAAATCCCTAACTTTTGTAAAGATTCTCGAAAGAATTGAATTTGCGTTGAATCACATCGAAAGCTTCATCGTTTCTCATGCTCCGCCCGTCGCATCTGTCTTTTTTTGCCGGCTTCGACGGGGTCACAAAAATTCGTTAGATCCGGTCTGAATATTTCCCTTTCCACTTCTGTTTTTTTCTCTCTCTCGCTCTCTCTCACGCGCATCTCGCAAAGATTCGTTTTCTTCTCCCGTGAGAATTGATGCGCGACAAGTCGATAAAGTAGAGAACGCAGATAAAAGAGTAAATAAAATAACACCGGAAACGTAAGAAAATAGCGTCGAAAGGGATAAGAAAATGTCGCGAATATTTGTCGATGATACTCGAGATGATCCAACATTCATAGTCGAAAAATGTTTGCACACGCGTGTTCAACCGTGCGTCAGTTGCTCGGAGAATCGCCGCATGTAATGGCAGCCGCTGCCGGAATATCGTAAAATATACAACGATGTACACATCTCATTCGCACGCGAGGAAAAAGTAATCGCGTACGATGGAGTGTCGAGGAAAATAAAAAATAAAAAAAAGTTGCAAGAGATAAAAAATAATTTCGGACTTACCATTTCGTGGACTGTGGTTTATTCCTCTTCTGCTGCTGCTTTATGAGCCTCTCCCTCTCTCTCTCTCTTTCTCTCTCGTACTTCTTTATCACTCTCGAGTTTTTTAGAGCCTCAGCTGCGCCGCTGCCGCGTTTGCCGATCCGTCGGTGCTCGGTGCTCTCGTCTAACTAAACGAGAGTCTCGACGGGGAGAGACTGCCGTTTCTGCGTTCGTCCGTGCCGTGTGGCTGTCGCTCGGTTTTTACTCTGTATGTGTGCGTGTCTCGATGAGTGTATATGCGCTAACTCTACGGCGACGTGAGTGTCGAGATAGCTCGATAGCTCGCCTCGCCGCGCACTCTATAACTATTTTTTTTTGTTTTCACGTATACAAGAGCAAATTCGTACAATGTGATGCTATACACGCGTGTACGTACGAATAACGTACGTGAGCGCGTGAATAACTCGTATACGTGAATACAATTATATTTATATTTATATATATATATGTATATTTATTTTGGAACACCGTAGCGAGATCGATATAGCAGCGATATTTCGCTGTTTTGCCGATACGCGCCCGGTCTGTCGGGAAACGCGAATTCCCGTCAGATTATTAGATCGGACGATTATTTCTTGTTTAACCCAACTGATTGTCCCGGACAAATTAGGCAGGGAATGAGAATTTGGATGATTATATTTAAAAACAGCAGCACACCTCTTCGTTTATGTTCTTCTAACCGCCAGACGCCGATGCCCCTGGCTCTCTATATTTCCCTCCTCTCTCTCTCTCCCTCTATCACTATCTTTTCACTACGTTCTCTCTTTCTATCCCCTCGCGGACGTCTCGGCGCGCCGGAGTTGCGAATTTGACTTATTTCTCTTATTTCTGTCGATGCTCCGAGAGAAACACGTTGAAGGTGTCGCTGAACGCTGATTCGCTGAAAGGTGATGTTTCGTTTTTTTTGTTTTCTTGTTCTTTTTTTTTTATAAGCGGCTTTCACGGCTCGGTGAGTCCACGAGAGCAACTGTTTTTTTCTCTTCTCGTTGAACGTTTATTTATTTCTCAGTACCCCTCTAAACGGGACGAGGAAAACAAATAATAACGAACGAGAAGAGAAAAAAGATGATTTTTTGGGTTATTTGACAAAACGTTGAATTACCGGAGCAGAGTCGCGATCTCGATGGGACGAGCGATCGTTTCGAATTCGAGACAGAAGCACGGCCCGAACGGTGTAAACGCACTAAAGGAGAAACAGCAATGGACGCCGACTTGTTAACCGTTCAAGCTCGCTGATATCACTACGCCACGCGACGGGTGCGCACTGTGTTCGGCTTCGTACGGTACAGCGCGCTATCTACCCGTACGGAGGCGCAGATACGAGAGGGAGAAACGCGCAGTGGGGGTCACGAATCGCACACAGTCTCGCAAGACGCTACGGGCCGCGATTGTGTGCGTCCGTGCCGCGTACGGGACACGCCGCGTAGAAAAACGTCGCGGCTGCGCGCGAGTCATGCGGCGAGCGTGGAGAAGGGAGGACCAACACGGCGAAAGGGTTCGTCTCGTTTGTACATGTGTGCGTCAATCCAGAAAGAGATAAACGCAATCTCCTGAACGGGTAAACGAGAGAGAAAATCGCGACAGGGGAAATGGCAACAAGAACGCCGCGCGCACTTACTACGCGACGCGAAGCTAGCGCGTCGATGCTCCGTCGTTGAACATGAAAAAAAAATATAAGTCGAGAGGAAAGAGGGTGAATGGATTTTTTTCGCTCTTTTGCCTGCTATCTCTTTTTTTTATTCCTTTCTCGGTTTTTATTTTTCTCTCTCTCTCTCTCTCTCGGTCTATCTTACTCTCCCTTCCTCCGGCATTCTGGTTCGGGGAAAATCGGCGTGTTCCCGTGTGTAGCGTTGCGCGCCGGCCACCACACACAGGGGGATGTGGAGTTGGGTTTCGGTGTGCGCCCGCGTGTAGGGTAGCTTTATAAGCCGTGGGTGCGGTCTTGTTTACAGGACGGGTCCGGGCGAACTAAGCGGACTCTCGTGATTGGCCGGCGCGCACCTGCAATGCGTCAGGCCGGCCGCGCGGTCTGCTCGCTGCTGTTGCTGCTGCTGCTGCCGCCGGCTACCGGGTCAGGCAACCAGCCACCCGTTCTCTTATCCGCCGTTTCGTACAGCGCGCAGCGCGCGCGGCTTCTATCCCTAGTGAGCGCCGAGCGCTCTCTCGCTTCTTTTCCACGCCAGGCACGCCGCCCGCGCCTTTCCCTCCGTTAATCGCTCCTGTGTGCATCATCCTCCAAAAGTCTTCTTCCTCTCGTTATCGTGCCAGGGGCGCTCGACAACGCCTGGGACACTTGCTCTCTTCTCTTTACCTATATATATTTCTATTTCTCTCTCTCAAGCCACCTGACTCCGATGAAAGCTTTTCTACGCTCGATTCCACCTGCTAAATTTGTTACGATCATTTTTTTTTTCTCAAATCTAACTCGGACATGGAAATTTCAACGAAATTCCGGCGTCGAGAGTGTAATTCGAAAATTATTTCATTTTACCATCTAAACTCGTTACGATAATTTCTTTTACAATCCGTTACTGACATTGAAAATCATTGTAACGAAATTCTCGAGGATGTAATCCAAAATTATCGATTCCACCTGCGAAATTTGTTACGATCATTTTTTTTTCTCAAATCTAACTGGGACATGGAAATTTCAACGAAATTCCGGCGTCGAGAGTGTAATTCGAAAATTATATCATTTTACCATCTAAACTCGTTACGATAATTTCTTTAACAATCCGTTACTGCCATTGAAAATCATTGTAACGAAATTCTCGAGGATGTAATCCAAAATTATCGATTCCACCTGCTAAATTTGTTAAAATTATTTTATTTTTTACAATTCATCACGGATATTGGAAATAGAACGAAATTCTCGTATCAAGAGCTGGTAATTCAACAATATTACTCCACCTGCTTTATTTCTTGGTATCATTATTTTATCAACTCTATATAGAGGCAATAATCTTGAAGTTCTTGGAATTGTTACATTTTGTGACATGGAACTGTCACTCTAAACTTCTTCGCTCGATTCAACTCGCGAAATTATTTTACGCTATTTTCATTATCAATATCCCTTCGCTATTGAGAATGACCTTTTGAAAATTGCATCAAGAAAAGTCTGATCCTAAAATTGATGTTCATTTCCAGCCAATCCATATGGCCAAAGCTTTTTGGGGTCGTTTTTACGAGGACCTCAATTTTTTTCCTTACGTATTTTCAAATTTTTTTCCAGTTTCGTCTCCATCGCCTTAATTTTCATAACCTATGGAACTTTTTTTTCGATATCTAGATTAGATCTCGATATCTGGATAATCTGGGCTACAGATTACAGAGTAACAAGAAAATGATAGTCTCGAGATAACAAAAATTCGAGAAAGACGCGTCGATTCGCCACGCGATATCGAAAGAGAGCACGCGTTCGCGTATTCATGATTTTGTCACAACCATGAAATATGTAGCAATAAATAGTCAGGGTCATATAACAAATATCTTTGACAAGAATAGTGACGACATCTGACTCGAAAGTAACGAGTCTTCGCAGTGGCGAATCGCACGCGATCACGTGAAGTTTCACGGTGAAAGCGGTTGGTAAACATGGATAAAAAGTAACTCCGTAAACTTCACCGCAAATATCTCAACATTCGTTATTTCCGTCTCAATTTTCCGCCCGTTCAGCGAGCGTCCTGTAATCACGCTTACAACATCCTTCCTATATTTATCACTTGTAACGGAATAGCATTCGATTTTTGTCCTCGGAGTTATTCAGACTTTTTTATGATGTACTTGGGCCACATATACGCGCAGACGGAGATAATATGTAGCCTCGTTACGGTATATCTTCATCCTTATGGCCTTACGCCGCGTTACCCTAGAGGCTTGTTTCGCTCTTCCCGTTCCTCGACCCACACCGCTTGGATTCGATCGAACCTGGCAGCAGCAGTAACAGTTCCTACCACCGCAACGAGGTGGTCGACGGAGAAATGGGTTATAATGTGGACTCTTCCTATCTCTCCCTTTTTCTTTTTCTTGGCCTCTTCAGCGTGTGTCTCTTGACTACGTGTTCGATCACGCTTTCCCCTTTGATCAGTGCCAGTCTCTGCCATCCAGAGTGCGTTGTAATGTGTATATACATACATATACGAAATCGTATCTACGTAAACGAAACTGATTAATTCGAAAAAAAACGCTTAACCTCTATGTCTATATTTTTCTATGCATAACCTTCCAAAATCGTCTCTACATCGCGATTCGAATTTCCTATAACGTGCATGTACAAAATTGCCTCTCTCAAACCCGGGAAACAAGAGGCTTTCGTATATAAAGGGAGGGATGCGGAGGACGAGCGCCCTGGAAAGTCAAAGGCCGACCGTGACTCTCTGCTCTGCAGTCCGTTGGTCTGGTGTGCGTGTGGGGATGACACAATTTTCTCTCTCGCTCTTTCGCCTTTTCAACCCTAAAACACCCTCCTTTTTGTCCCATCCTCGTTATTCTTGCACGCCAACCCTACTTGCTATTTTTTCGTCGCTTATTCTTTTTTTCGTACTTTTATTTCGTCCTCCCCGTTTCCTTTTCGCAATTTTTCTTTTTTACGAGCTTTGAATACACGATGGGACCTGGCTATCAAAGGCGCCACCTAGATGGATATTGCACTTTTTCATCCCCTTGTTATTTTTTAGTCAACCGTACCAGTAAGATGAAGGCGCGGACAATCTCGAAACTAAACGATATAGGAATAGATATCGTTGATTACTTTTTATATGCAAGGGAAAATAATCCGCGGTCCATCTGTTATTTAATTCAATCGCATTTCACATTTGTCTTGTTCTCACGTAAGACGCAATCAAGTGTATCACGTGACATAAGCACGACAGATATAACCGCAAAAATGTTATCCAAAAGCTTCGAAATTACTGACATTTCAAAAAGAACCGCAAATCCGCTCATCTCTGCCACTAATCTAGGTGAGCTAAATGAATACCACTCTGATTGGCAATCAATTGGGGATATTTGAATCGATCGCGTTTTCGAGGTGGGTAAGGAATCTGCGCCATCACCTTGAAGCGATGCGAAAGGTCAACATAACCTGTGCCTTCGGACCAACAATTCTTGTATAAAAATTTTAATAACATACTCAAAATAGAGTAAAAATATCATTCTGTAAAATAAATCGGGACAGATATTTTTTAGAATTATTTATCCGAAAATATTTGTTTTTTTCATATTCATTTGCATAATTGACAGTTTGTCAAAAAATTTTTTTTACGTTTATCAGGAATTTGAAAATATTAGACGATTTTTTTTTCAATCTCATGTCACGTGGTATGCCAGGCGGATAAGCGTCGATAGGTATACGAGCATTATGCAGGTATTTGCCGGTATTCCCAGCTTTCCTCTCGTAACCCTTTCCGCATGGCTCGAACGCGAGAGCCGCAATCGAATCCACCTGACCCTTCTCCGCGCGCATCGCGGAGTTTTCCTCTTTCTCTTTCTTGTCACGCGCTGCGGATCTGTGAGCGGAGAAAAAAAGAAGAAAAGAGCAACGATTATCACAGCTCGATTGTATTACGCATAAAGAAATGGGCTACGTGAGGTTGTATAGGTGAGAGAGGGAAGCTTAGCTACGATGCAGCATTTTATGCGCTAAAAGTGACGCGGCTAAGCGGCGGTAACGTCGCCGCGCGGCGACGACGCTATGCGATGCCCGCTTTGCGACGCTGAGGCTGCGTAACAGCCAACCAATTTCTCATCAGCCATCAGCGTACACCTTTCGCTGAATGTTCATCCATAACGAAAGCTCTGACAATTAATTTTTCAATGTTGCGCAAAAAAGTGAGGTTATCATATCGAAAAAATTCTTCATTACGCAAAATTCGCGTTCCTTGATTATTCGTTTTTTTTTCGCATTCCATATTCTAGCTGGAAAAAGAGCAGACACGAAGTATAAAAAGAGGAAAACAAGGAAGAAGGAAGGAAGGAAACAAAGGGAGAGTCTCGACGAATGGCTAAAATCTATTGGGCGTGCGCGAATGTACGCGCAATGCGACACGCGAACGAGGGAGACGGAGATGGAGTCGTAATCTCGTTAGAAGGAGCGAGGAGCGCGGATATATGCAAAGAGAAGGAGAGAGATAGCGAAAAGGGGGCGGTAGAGAGGATGGTTCGGTATGAGGTCTAGGAGAGACGAGGTCGGAGGATTTTCTCCGCGCCGTAGGTTTATATGTAGAGTGCGCTACACCCGCCGATATGGGACGCGAAGGGGTGGACTCGTAAGAGAAACGGACTAAATTTCTACGCGTGCATTTGTATATACATATATATGTATTATATCCATACACCTTCAATTCGAGGGATGAGGGAGCCACTGGTCCGTTATGAAAACGACGTTGATGCTTTTTGTCTGTGTTTGTCGGGGAGCGCGAACGGGCTTGCGAGAAAACGTAATCTCGTTAGATAGAATTGAGTTAAGAGCGAGGCCTACGACTGTTACGTTCAGGAAGCACCTACTGCAGTCTCGATCTTTTTTTTAACTTTTGTTTTGCAGCAGAGCTAACCCCTTTGTGCTCCGCACGATTCTCCCTGTGTGCGTTGGAACTGGCGCGTCGGTCGGACGGATTACCGATACGGACGCTCTTACGAGCAGCGGTACGGCTGCGATCAAAGATCTTTTGCGGAGCTCTAAGAAACTCGGGATCATCAATATACATAATGCGCTCATTATCCCCAAAGATACTGCAGTGTCTTGACGCCAAGTAATCAAAAACCCGATATGCAGCTTCAAGACGGTATCGTGTCTCTGCTTATCCATGCAACATCGAATATTTTGAATTTTTTTCATCTTCCAAAATAACGATGATATCCGACAAATCTGAAATTCAAAGGCAATATTTCGTTTTTCGAATGCAGTTGAATTCATCCCGATCCACTCAATCATTGTTGAGATACATTGATACATTTGTTACTTTTCATGAACGCTCTGCCGTTGAGCAAAGAAAAAAGATACAAGAATATTCTAATTTTTTTATCCAAGTTTATTTTTAAAGATTTTTGTGTCGTGTTAAACGCAGCAATAAAAATGTGGAACAAACAATATTTATGCGATGGGTCGTAAAATTCGAACATAGGTTAGGAACTCGAATAATACAAAATATACGCAACGGGGGCGTCACCTACGTTTATCGTTTTGATATTCGAGCTTCGTATTTGTATTCGTTATGTACACGGTGGTTTTTCTATTTTGCGAGATTCGAGTGTGCCTCATAACTTCGCTGCAAGAAATTTCGCGTTTTGTTGCCTCTTGCGAATCGTGTCTGCTGCAGGGAAAACGTATACAATCGAGAGCCGAACGTCTCTACAAATAAATACGTGAACACTTGGATATTCGGCACTCGTTCCGCACGGTTTTGTGGTTAACGATCAAACATTCTAGCCCCCGTCATACTCGAAATTCTGACGTCATACTCCTCGAGGCGAATGTCTCGTGTTTCGAGAGGGATCATCAATTCGCGTGAATGCGTGACTGGGCATCGGTGCCCTTTATTAACATGATACGGCTTAGATGTACCACGTGATATCGATGAGAAAGAAATAGATTCGCCCGAACTTTATTGGCCGTAACATCAAAAATATTCATATTTTGTAAAAATTAGTATAACCAAAGAATTCTTGCAATTCATCTGCGTAATCCAGATCAATATACATTCTCATTTTCAGAGAATTAATTACATTTAATTCGATTGCGTTTTCGAGGTGGAGGATTTACGTTTGACATATACGTACCACCTGACGTATTTATTATTGTGTTTTCCGAGAATCCCTCGAGCTAGATTAAATTTTTCAACGTTCATAACTGTTGTTCTTATAGAAAATGGAATTCGAAAATTACAAAATGGTTTGGTTTTTTGACGTCATACTGTTCGAAGCGAATATGTCCCTTTTACTTTCAAAGGGATCATCAATTTGCGTAAATGCGTGACTGAGCATCGGCGCCCTTTATTAACGTAATACGGCTTATATGTACCGCGCAATATCGATATGAAAAAAATAGATTCGCTAGCTTCATGGATTGAAACATCGAAGTATTAAAAGTATTTCGTAAAAATTAAAATAATTTACTCACTTTTCTCCCATTTATCTACGTGGTCTATATCAAATTATATACATACATACACTCTTATTTTCAGCGAATTAACGATACAGCTCCAAAATGGCTAATACGACGGAAATGAATGAGTTGGCAGCTTACTCTTGCTATTATTTTGCGAGGATCAATCAATATTATCATTGATAGCAAATTAATGATATTGCATTTTCGACGTTGAGTCTTGACGTCCGACATGTTCAACGTGACACGTGAATACGAGAATAACACAAAATCAGCTAATGCGATGAAAAAAATTGAGATGCCAGTTTATTCTTGCTATTATTCTGCGGGAATGTAATCAATATTATTTCCATTGATAGCGAAATATTGATGTTATATTCATTCACTTTTTCGAGGTGAGGATGGTCGGCATGTTGCACCACACGTTGACATGCGAGTATATGAGTATAACCCCAAAACTTCGAAATGTCTAACCCTCTAAAAAAGTGATTTTTTACTTTATTCTTGCTATTATTTTTCGAGGATTCAATCAATATTACTGTCATTGATAGCGAATTAATGGATATTACACTCGACTGCGTTTTCGAGATGGAGGGCCGTCATGCGACTGTTGCTTTTGCCCGCATACTTTACTTCGATATACAATTTAATGCGTTTTTTTACTTTTTTTAGCGCTCCTTACATTTCATTTCGCACATTATTGTGTATATTCACACAGGATTTATCATCGATTATTACGTTGTAGTGGGGCGAGGTTTATTCGCATTGCCGACAAAATATGTATTCTTCTTTGCAGCGCTCTCACGCGCTCACGGTGGAAACAAGGGTGAAGATTGCTGGTAAGGTGGGAGAAAGTAGGGAGAGAGAGGGAGAAAGAGAGAGTGGAGCGTTTCGTGCGGCAAGGCCGTAAAAGCGAGCCTGAAAATGACAGGAAATCCGCGCGAGAACCCGACAATGAAGCTCTACAACGCGCCCAACGATTTATATCGCAGCTTTTTCTTTTCTCTCTCTCTCTCCCTCTCTCTTTCCTCTTTTATTTTTCCTCCGCTTTCGCCGCTTATTCACTTTATTTCACGTCGAAGAGAGGCCGCCCGTGAAACACGGTCAATATCTTTTTTCTTTTTTTATTCTTTCAATTTAACCTTTTTTTCTCCGAACTATCGAAATACGCGGACTACAATTTTTCTGTGTCCCTCGCTCTCATTATTTTCGCTCAAACTTTTGAACGGCCCCGGAAGCGACCTTATTTTCATGTGTTTTATTCAAACGCGAACAACCTTGACACTTCTCCCTAGTCATCAAACTTTGATGATCACAAATGAGTTAGGATGGTGAACCAAGAGTCAATAAAAAAGTTTTCACCCCTGCGCGCGCTCCAATTTTCTTCCTCTTTTCAAAAATATATACATTTGATGTAATACGAAATAAAGAAATGTTTATTTTTGGTATAGCAGACTCAAAAAATAATCGAACTTTCTCATTTTTTATTAATCTCTTTCACACTACATAAATAATACATTATATACATTTGTGTGTATATCGATTGTTCGTGGATTGAAATAAATAAAAGAAAAACTTATTACGATTTTTCGCTAAAATTTATATTAAAATGTATATTTCCGTGTATTGTACATTAATGCATTGTTCATGATTTGGATGAAATGAAAACAAGAAAAATTTTTTGTTGATAGTCCGCTCAAGAGCATCGAACTTCATAACTCTTTATTAAACTCTTTTACACCATGTACGTAATATATAATATATATATATATATATATATTTGTGTGTATACATATATCAATGCATTGTTCATTAAACGATTTGTACAATTCAAACATTATCAACATGTCGATTTATCTTTCACGGTCTCTTGTCCTCCCCTCCCTCTCATAAATCGGAAATACTGCAATGAAGTAAGCAGGTACTACTGGCACGATGGTACAGCAAAACGACGCTTTTCCATGCGTGTTTCAGCGTAATAGACAAACGAGCACGAACGCCTCTCCCTCTCATTCCGATCGCCCGAGCAGGCAACAAGCATACTTCCAAATTCATACTGATCGATTAATAAAACGACGGATCTCGATTAAAGTGCATTTACAACAATTATTCGCTTTGGTTCATACCGCGCTCCCCATATATCCTTATTATTTCAAATGAATATTCAGGAAAACGAAAAGAGAAGGAGAATAAAGAAGCTCCAGTTAGAGTAAGCTAAAAATAAGACAAAGTTCAAACCTCGTATACAACAAGTGACGCATAGTACCATCGAATTGAGCCTGAAATAACGGAGACACACCATCTTCGTAACGAACCGACTATTAATACCAACGGAAATTCTTATTGCTTATTATCAGTCGAAATATCGTCCCATGCGGAATAAAATGAAACACCTTCGACATTTTAACCGAGTAAAAATGGACAAAATATCCCAAGCTAATATCATTTTCTTTTTTTTCTAATGGTCTCTTTACTCGGACATGTGGGAAGGTACGAGAATGGCACGAGTCGCCGAGCAGCGAGCACGAATTGTTCGCGTTTAGAGTTTCGAATGACTAAACAACCACTTATCAGAACCGTGCGAAATTTCCACGACCGGCGTGGATCTTCCAAAGAATAACGTGAAAAATAATATACATCGAGCGTCGAGTCCTCGAATTTCTCTCGATCAAACTCGGAGGATATTGGCTTCGTTTTTTTTTGTTCCTAGCTCTATTTTTCACGACTCTTTCGGATTCATTCGAAGGTTATCGGAATGGACATTATAGGTAGAATAGGATTCGTCGTTTCGACCTCCAACGCTGTGGACATGCAGTCGATCGCCGTCTCCATCTCGCCGAGCGACTCGAGTACTTTGCCGAGATTGTACCACGTCTGATGGGAATTCGGATCGATTTTTGCGGCATCGCGAAGCGTCTTCTCCGCCAATCTTTGACTTCCCAAATAATGGTAGATCAAACCCTGTGAGAAAATACAAATAACTTATTTTTTTTCGAATAAATAGTAAAAATAAAACATAAATATTGTACTTACCAAATGCTGAAGACTCTTTATGTGGGATGGATTTATGGAAACTGCATTCTGATAGCACTGCTTAGCTTCGGCATATTCGAGTTTGTATTCGTGCAGCAAGCCTCGCTGTCAACGAATAAAAATTTCTTTAAATATTTTTCTTGCTCGTACACAGATTATATTCTATTTCTACTCATTGGTTTTTCTACTCACCGTGTACATAATTTCATGACTCATTGGATATATATTCGTTGCTTCTTGCAATGAAAGAGTCGCGTTTCCTGGATGATCAAGAGCTAAATAAACTTCGGTTACCAAGAGCCATATTTGTAATTGCAATTGCCAGGCTCTGTGTGGTCCGGGTTTGGGTGTGAACGAGCTGAGCGAGGAGGCAACTTCGGAGAGCGCTTGCTCGATTCTGGACGCGGCGAATGAGTGAGCGTGCAGAGAACCTGAATGTAACATAATCATGGGAAAATGTTTCGTATCGATTTTCGAATAACAATGAAACTGAGAATAAAGAAGAAACTGACTGGAATCTTTGTCGGACATTTCGGAAGTGTACAGTTGAAATACACTTCTGGTCTCGCTACGTTTTTCACTCTGTTGATCGTTGCAGTCGACATTCGTTTGATCCTCGTATAAATTTCGCCAAAGCAGGAGCATTCGTTTTATCGTTGACAGGGCTTGCTCTCCGCCGAGACCGTGAAGCTCCAGATTGGCCTTGACATAGAGAAAATTAAGGTTGTCCGGATATTCCTCGAGCACGCTATTTATCAGATGGAGAGCGTCGCTATATTGCTTGTGAGCCGATAACAAGAGTGCCAATAGATGCAAGGACGGTATGTGTTCCGCTCGTAGATTCAACGCGACCTTAACGTGCACCATCGCCTCGTTTATTTGCCGATTTACCGCGTATTCGTGGGCCAGATAGTATTCGGCCAGATGATCATTTGGATCGCACTGCTGCGCTCTGAAAATGAAAAATAAAAATTTATGACTCATTATTTTTTTTCATTTTTTAGAGACCAAATCCATTTTTTATCATCCAATTCTTTCTTCTCTTCTTCGCAAACTGTAAGTTTTTAAATTTTCCGATCCCATAACTTGACGTTGAAAAAACATCCAAATCATAAAAAATTGTCAGATTTAAACTTTATAATTTTTATAATTTAACGTTATCTCTTGTGGAAAATGTTTATAACTTATAGACTTTCAACAACTATATTGAAAATCAAATCAAAGATGTTTCACTAAATTTTTTCTTTCTCAAACGTTTGAATTTATGGATAAAAAAATTTAATATATTTTTATATAAATGAATTTATGATAAAATTCGCTTCAAGATGTGATAAAATTAAAAGATTTTTAGAGAAAGCTTGTCAGATATATGGAAATGAGGTTTAAAAGATGACAAAAACTTTTGAAAATAATTGGCTATTCGTATGATAATAATGAAAAAAAAAAAAAAAACGAAGTAAGGAAAGATGCTCGAGCGTAGCCCGGTGAATCGTTGCGTCTCTGTTTTCTAGCCGCATTGCGTCGTTGGCCAATCGTTTCGTACATCTAGAGAGGCCTTCGACGTGGCTTACGAACCTTAATTCGATAAGTGCGCGAGCAACTAAAGAGACGCGTCGTCCGCGCTGCTCTCAATGAAGGACACGCGCTTCGACCGTGCTACATTTCTTTTTTCTCCTTCATTTTCTGCCATCCAAGATTCTTTTTTATCTCTACTTGGAATATAAAATATTTCGCTTTCCTTCCCTTAGCATTCAAATCAAATCAATTTCTATTCAATTTATCGATAAAAAGCATCGGATATTGAAAATATAAAAAAAAAGGTTGAAGCGCGTTAGGAAAATGTTATATAAAAATTTACAGAGAAAAATAAATACATACAATAATAAAATTACGATGTAGACTATAAAAGTATTTTTTAATATGTACTTGTGAAAAGATTCCAGAGCGAGCGTCGTGTGATGGAGTTTCTCCTGTTTGATAATCGTACTCGCTGCCAATATGCTATTTCCAATTCCGATGTAGAGATGACAACGCGACTGCAAGCCCTGAGGACTCGCAGTCTCGCGTTGCAGAGCCTTCTGACTCCACTCGACACCCTCCTTTATCACGTTCAAATGTTCGTAGCACAATCTTGCAGCCAGGAGACAAGGAACGACTTTTGTCGGTGACAATCTCGCGACGACCTTCAATACGGCATAGGCGTGCGTGTATCTCGCAAGATTGATCAAGCACAGAGCGTATTGCGTCCAAATGTGAACCTCTTGATGAGAAAATTTCATTGCTCGTTCGAATGACTGTCAAATGAAATTTTACAAAATTAAAAATTTTTGAATCATCGTACAAGCTAAATTGTATAGTTTAATTTTATTGAGATTTATAAATATTTAAAAATATAAAGTTTAAATAAATATTTAATGGTAAATTTTGAAACATATTAGGGGGAGGATTCGTCAAATATTTTATAGTGACAATTACCTCGTACAAGAGTTCAACCTGGCTCCATCGAACGACAACGACGGTCAAAAGATCGTAAACCGCGGTGGCATTTTCAAAGGCGTGCAATCTGGCTTCTTTGAATTCGGGTGATTGACTGAGAACAGCGTCTCTGATAGCCATCGCCTCGCTTATAAGTAACAGGAGAATCATTTCCTCGTTCTCGTTTCGCGGAACGAACAAGTTCGGTCCGATGTATTTTTTTGGCCTCCATGGAGATTCGGAGCTTCCGCTGTTCCACGTATAATGATGATTTAATCTTCGATTCGCCGTGCCGGTTCCTGCAGTTTATCAGTCTCAATCAATCGATCGACCAATGAGTTGAAAATTATTCATTGATGTCACGGAATTTCAATGGGATCGAAATGAATTTTCATTTTTTTTCAACGAAATGTATCAGTACCTGAGGTAACGATCGGAGTCTCAGGAGCCTGATAAACTGAACCGCTCACACCGCGCAATAAAACTTCCGCCAATTGTCGAGTCAGCGTCAGACGCAAGCTCTGTGTCGCTGTCGACTCAACTGCCGAGAGTATGCCTCGGTAGCGATTTATCGCGGCTTGAGTGTTACCACTGTGTATGTGCAACAAGGGTACACGCTGTAACGCTGTTTCCAATATAGGTCCCACGTGCTTCGTCGTGTTAGCCAATGGCTGAGGCGAGTAAGAACCTGTTTGAAATATTTTAATAATTTAAAAAAAAATTCGGAATGTCGATGAGCTTACGAAGCGTCTTGTTTCTCACATAAATTCACATGCAAAAATTAATAAAATAAAATAAAAATTCAGCGCTACCTATGCTATTGCCAAAAACGTTAAAGGTACCGTTTTGTGGCTGCGTAGCTAATTTGTCCTGCTCTTGAAGGTAAACCAGCGTCAAATCACCGGCTATCTCGAAACACTTGATTATCTGTTCGTGCCACTCGGCTACTTTGTACTTGGACTTTAAATTTGGTAGTTGCTTCTCCATACACAAACCTAAAGGAATAATGAAATTTTTACGAATTAGTAATTCTTATCGTTTAGCCCTGTTTTTAACTCCTGATAGATAAACCCTATTTTCACGGCAAATTTGACCCATTTTCGAATTTTTTTCAAATTATTCTCTGTAAAAGTTCTATAAACTTTATTGGAATTCAGTTTTATCGATCTGGTTAGTCAAATCATTGAATATCTCTCGAATCATTGCATTTTGTAGTTCATTGAAGAGCGATGATGATACATCTTAAAGAATAATAAGTTGTAATAATATCTGTCAAAGGATTTTATATATATTTTTTAAAATATCGTCCATAGCAAAGGAGTTTTTAAGAAGTTTTCTGTCTAGGTCAAATTTCGTTTTACCTAACAGGAGTTAACTTCATATTGTTAAAAAATCATTGAACCTTTAATGGCAAAAGATTCAGCTATTATACGCAAACTTCGACTAGGTAATTGTTTTTCTGTAAGCGACTGCAGCTTGGCCTGTTGATAATGGTGCAAAGCTTCTTCATACATTCCCATTGCATAGTGAAGTTTTCCTAAGAGCAGATGAGCATCTAATACGACTATCGCCTGAAAATAAATATTTTATCACTTATAACTATTATGTAAAGTTTTTGTTGGATACATGGAAATAAAAATGTTATCCATTACATATATTATGGCATTTTTTGGTAGATAAATAATAATTTTATGCAGTTACCTGTGTGTCACTTTCATTAGCGGCTAGTGTCAGATAACGCTTCGTTTCAACAAGGCCAGTTTTTGCCTTATTGACATTGGCGTCTACGGGGGGCGTTTGCTCCAGAAAGCTTTCCAGATGACCTTCCCCGCTGAGAAAATTTGCGAGACATTCTGCAGTATTTAACAAAACAGTGTTACATTTTTGACATTTAAAATACGATTCTTACACGTTTGACATTTGTAAAAATTTGTGTCATAAAATCATGAGTCCAATGGTAATCTCTCTTGTTAGAATATTTGATACACCCTGAGGGGGAGTGTTCGGAGATTACATATTTTTAACGATAAAAAATCCTCACCGTTACTAGGATAAATTTCTTTTAGATGATCTGCCAATTCTATAACCTTTTTCCAATTCCCTTCGCTCCGATTTTTATCAATTTCCGTTTCGATTCGCAAACTGTGACCCTTTTTACTCGTCATTTTTTACCTAAGTTTCTTACGTATCGCATATGTAATACGATACCATGAGAATTTTAGACGACAATATATTCACTTGCACTTTTTTTTATTATAATGTCATTCGATTTAATTCGCGTTTACTCGCGACCTCGGAAAGCAACGATTGAAGAATGATTTATATATCGAGAATATCACAGAGCTGTCATCTGTCATCGGGAATAGAAAATAAAGTACACATGCGCCATCTGGCATGGAAATATTTTGTGGACGGAGTCCCCCACATCCTACCTCGTGAACTTTCGTGCTCCCGGCTTGTCTCGCCTGTAAAGTTCGTCTGGTAAGTCATTTCGATCGTTCTTTATTTTTTTCGAACACTTTGCACGATCGTTGCAATTTTGAATGAACATCGAGACAATTGATTTTTTTTCACCTATTCCCTGAACTTTCGAACGTTTGATTTTTTGTAATTAATTTCGAACGATCGAATTTACCTCGCTGCTCTGTCCGACTATTACATAAAGGAGCCATAATCTTTCAATGTTGTTTCCTTGCTCCTCGTATTAAACATATATATTCACTTAAATAACAGTTAATAATTATATCACACATTATTCAATATGATTATTTATAAATCGATTATGAGCAAGGTTCAAAATTTCTAATTGCCAGTCTCATTCTGTCAAACTGATTTTCCAGTAACACTTCAAACTGACAAAAATAATCTTGGGATCAAATATTTTATTTTTATAGTGAGTTTAATGTGTCATCGATGTGCTCAAGTTTTTTTATGTCAAAATGGAATAGATTTATACATGGATAACGAATTATATTTTCAGAGGCACCCGATCGACCGAACATGCTTCGCCAAACGCTGAACCTGGTTCCGTTGGCTGCTGCCCAGCAGCAGCAGCAACGTGGAATGGCAACACTGAAGACGATCTCGATTCGTCTAAAGTCTGTGACTAACATTCAGAAGATCACCAAGTCAATGAAGATGGTGTCAGCCGCGAAGTATGCCAGGGCTGAGAGAGATCTGAAACAGGCTAAGCCTCTTGGCTTGGGAACGAAGACGTTCTACGAGCAAGCGGAGATTGAAGCTCCTGAAGATGATCCCAAACGTCTCATGGTAGCAGTGACGAGCGATCGTGGTCTCTGTGGCGCGGTGCACACCGGAGTAGCCAGGAACATCCGAGACGAACTTCTGGCTGATGAAAAAAAACGACAAAACACCAAAATCATCTGCATCGGAGACAAATCAAAGGCAGTCCTGCAGAGAATGTTCGCAGACAACATTCTGTTTGTAGCTACGGAAGTTGGACGTAGACCACCCACTTTCCAAGACGCTTCTAAAATTGCAGATGCAATCATGACTTCTGGGTATGTTTAAAATTTTTACGATTGTTTCTATATTTTGCATCTTTGAAAAAAGAGAAATCTCGTCAATCGTATTCTCGAATTTTAGATACACTTTTGGAGCGGGTACCATCGTCTACAACAAATTCCGATCCGTTGTCTCTTACAAGGTGGACCACTTGCCTCTTTTCGACAAAGAATCCGTCGTTAGGGCACCAAAACTCTCGATCTACGACTCTTTGGACGAAGACGTGATCCAGAGCTATCTCGAATTTTCGCTCGCGTCTCTTCTCTTCTATTCACTCAAGGAAGGAGCCTGCAGCGAGCAATCGAGCAGAATGACTGCCATGGACAACGCGAGCAAGAACGCTGGAGAAATGATAGACAAACTCAGGCTCACCTTCAATCGTACTCGACAAGCCGTCATCACCAGAGAACTTATTGAAATTATTTCCGGTGCTGCCGCTCTGGAATAAAGAGCCTCTATTCGCCTAGAATATTAGTCCACGAGATCGGCGCGTGGGAGTAAAAAATTCGTATAAATCGAAATAAAAAAAAACAAAAGATTGGTTAATTCGCCCGTTGATCAGTGAAGATGCCGGAAATCACGGAAAAATTGTCCCATAGCAATTTTTAGATTTTAACAAAGGTTTGAGGAGACTTTCTTATCACCTTGCGTGCAGTCGTTACTAGGCGATTGCCACTGTTTTTTCTGTAAATAATCGTGCTCCGTTTTCGAAGAAAATATCAGTTTGAAGTTTGAATTGCGGAGGCAATTTGTAAAATCAAGGAGCTATTGAAATAAATCGGTTGCTATGGTACAGTATCGTTAAATTGAATTTTACTCTTTGCAGGTTCCAAAAATATTTTCGTTCTATTCTCCGTAGGTAAATGGGTTGCAGCGAGTTTTTTGGTGGTAGAACAAAAGAGAATAAAAAGCGTCAAACGTCAAAAGATGAACCTCGAAAACGTCGATATTCCAAATGTCTTCATTGAAAGTGATAAAAAATCGGATTCGATCGGTGAGCAACACGAAAAAAATAACGCAG
Source organism: Cremastinae sp. B BG-2022a (assembly GCA_030522605.1). NCBI lineage: Eukaryota > Metazoa > Arthropoda > Insecta > Hymenoptera > Ichneumonidae > Cremastinae sp. B BG-2022a. Next base: position 73,056 of record JAPYYX010000164.1, read on the forward strand.
ACGATGAGGCTCGTATCGGCTGCGAAGTACGCTCGCGCGGAGCGAGAACTCCTGGCGATGCGACCGGCGGGTCAGAGTCCGCAAAAGTTTTTCGAGCTCGCCGAGATATCACCTCCCGAGGAAGTCGATTCTCAGCTGGTGATAGCTCTCTCCGGCGATCGTGGGCTCTGCGGCGCGATTCACTCCGGAATCGCGAAAGCGATCACTGCGGAAATCGAAAAAACACAAAAAATTCGCGAATCGACGAAGCTCGTGTGCATCGGCGAGAAAAATCGAATCATACTCTCTCGTTTTTATCCCGAAAATATTCTCTGGGTTGTTTCCGAAGTTGGGAAAAAACCTCTGACGTTCGTTGACGCTGGTCTCGTGGCTCACAGGATTTTAGAAACCACGGAAGAACACAAATTTTCCCGTACACAAATTTATTACAACAAGTCAGTGTACAAAGTAAAAAAAAAACATAATTACTCGTTTAATTTTTTTTTTCAATTTATTAAGCAATTTCAATTTTACAAATGAAATTTTTCAAAAGACCCAATTCCAAAAATTGTATATTGAAAATTTCAGAGAATTATCTAACGAACATTCGAAAAATTGTTTGCCAGATTCGTGAACGCGAGCGCGTACAGCGTTTCGACGACAAATCTTTTCGATCGAGCCGCTGTTCACGGCGGTACGAAGTTTCCTCTTTATGACCTTGTGGACGACGAAACTTTGACCTGTTGGCTCGAATTTGGCGTTGTTACGGTACTCTACTGGCTCATGAAAGAGAGCACGGCGAGCGAGCACTCGGCCCGCATGATAGCCATGGAAAACGCGACTAAAAATGCATCTGATATGATAAAACAATTGACACTTCTTTACAACCGTACTCGCCAAGCGGTAATCACAAAGGAACTTATAGAAATTATTTCCGGAGCCAGCGCCGTTGAAAAGGAATAATCGCAGGTTATCTGAAGACGCAAGACCGAAATTTTACAATTCAATTTCAACGCCTATCGAGACTTCGCAAAAAAATAATTAGCGTTGAAATACGAAACTGAAATCATATTTCAGTTTTCATTGTGTTTAAAATCGCTTTCTCCAGTCTCTGAAAATCACGAGAAGGGATCACGTTCTGTCATACATTCATTCATTTCTCAAGATTTTATTAAAATATCCTTTTTTTGCGCGATTTTTACACGGTCGATTATTTACGATCGTTTAAAAAAGGAAGATTCGCACGTGGTTTAATAATCGGTTGATCATTTCTGGATATAATTGATGATTTGAAAGGCGATTTTGGCTTTTCGTTAGGATTCAAATGATCTCGGAAATGGATTTTGTTGTACTCGTGCCTAGTACACCGTAGTTTTAAGTACGAATCGGTATGCAAATTTGAGGCACCTTTCGTATTTTTATGATGTATACAATAATAGTAATAATAATAAAAGCGACAATTCCCGAAGATGTCAATGGTAGCAACATTATAAGACACATGTATTTGTCATAATGGATTGACACGAGTGGAAAATCACATCAACAGTTGACTATATAAACGTCCAAGAGATTATTATTTTTTTTATGTACAAAAAATTTCACGTGAACGTTTCAATTTTTCTTTTCCTCTCAAAGTAAACTTTACTACCGCGTACATCGTACCGCTGACCTGCTTATTTTTTTACTATAAAATAGTTTATCGTGTTTACGAATTCGCACAAGAGTCTTGACTGAAGAGAATATAACGTGGAAGATGACTTTCGCGAGTTAAATGGACTCAAGGCTCGGGCACTTCCCTTTGACTCTGGATGACACGAATTAGCTTGCGGATTGCACAAAAAAATTAAAGTAAATGTAAAGATATCTTGCACTTCGTTGTAAGAAATTTGGATGAAAGTGATGATACTCGGATGTCACCCTAACAATTTCGAAAAGACATTCCGGCGATAATTCCTCCTCCGAAGATATGAGGGTCAAATTCGTATACAACGATTGTGGGGGTTCGGATTCGGGTTTGAATGCTTTCTCTTCGCCATTTCAATCAAGGACTCTTCTTGTATCATCGTCTTCATCCTTAAATCTCTCTGGGAGAAGGCTCATTTAACAGCTACCGAAAATAATACGCCGCTGTTCGACAGCGAAATTTAGGAGAAGAAAAAAAAACAAACATTTATAGACGAAAATCATAATTACAAAGTGAATGAGAACTAAAGTCAAACAAAAACTTTCAACAGGCGCTGAACAAATTTTGCAACCTGTTCATAAAACACATCGTCGCGTACGAATAAAATCTTTGCGTGTACATTCTTGTGAAAAATAATATTTTGGTTTCTCGCTTAGACTCTCGAACAGTCAGGAACAAATTGGACGATCCAATATCTACCACCACCACTTCTGTTATTTCAGCTTAGCTAATTCTATTAACCCAAGATCCGTCCACTCTCGTATGCCCATTTTTCATTTTCATTAAACAAATATTCTTCTGCGCTCGGATATCGCGCGAGCTTACGACGGATCTGAGATCCTGGAAGCGATCGTTAGGATGTTATCCACGCAGTACAACTGTCAAGAGTTTGAGATGTCAGCATTCACCACTCCGCATCACCGTTTGCTTTTTGGAAAATAAAGTCCTTGCCATTCAAATTCATAATACCGTCTTTTAAGTAGAATTTCCATTTGTTTCTGCTTCTCGTTATCTGAAAAATTTTCATAATCCATTTCGGAATAAGTTAAATATATTTTCTTCAATTATTATAATAGATTTGATGAAAAAGATCAATTACCTTATCATATTGACACACAATCACGTTATCCGTATCAAAATTGTCTGCATTGTCAGCGTCGGAAACATCATCCTCGGAATTCAACGGTTCCTGATAACAATTTTATATTTTATTAAAAATCAAATTCCTGACGCAAAACGTTATGCAGTTTTATTGATTAGATAGAATATTTTGGATAAAATTATATATTGATCAATTAATGAATACCTCCTCGCAAGCACCAGCATCATCATTTTCTTCGTCGTCCTTATCAATATCATCGTCATCATCGTCGTTATCATCCTCTTCTTCTTCCTCATCATCATCGGACGAATCACCCATTGGACCATCCAGTTGTGTCATATTACCCTGAGTACCCTATGGAGCATTTACACTCAAACGTAAGAATATTCGCGCAGCGAAAATGATTTTATTGAAAATTTTCTAAAGTTAAACAGCAGATAAATACCTGATTCTGTACAGGCAATTGAGACGTCTGTTGAACGTTATTCGTATTTTGAGTAATAACTTGAATAGGTTGATTCAATTGTATCGGTGCTAACGCTGCTTGTCCCTGCAGGGATTTGTCAACGTGTTGCTGCAGCAACCTCGACGCGACTTCCGTTGGAAAACCCATCGCCGCTGTTATGACTGGACCCGTTAATATCGATGGTAATTGATTCCCTAAATAAAAAAAAAACATTTAAATCCAAAATCAGATTATATCGATGTCTTATTAATTATTTTGAACTCTGTATAGCTTCTTAACTTTGCTTCTCAACATTATTAAACTTTCTTTACCGAATTAGAAAACATCCCCTAAACAATTTACTTAATATTTCGATCTAGAGTTACTTAAAGTTACCGTTGTCTCATGGATAATTGTTAAATTTGCCTTGAAAATCCGTTCAACACCAAAACGTTCTTCACAATTTTTCATTATATCTTTAAATTCTTTACCTTGAATCGCCGAAGCTGGCACTTTTATGCTCAACACTCTCGGCTTTCCGTCAGCAGCGTCCGTGGGCCCTGGTAGAGTTATTTGTATGGGAATTTGTCGCTCGTAGAGCGTCGGAGGTTCCGTCACGACCTGCTGCACGGGCACACTCGTGTGCTGTTGTATTGGAATTCCAGTGCTGACTGGATGTTGCTGAGGAGCTCTCGTAGTTTGTTGAATCTGTTGCATCGGTTGTGGTTGTATCGTCTGCTGAACGTGTTGCTGCACCTGAGGTACTTGCGGTTGCTGCTGAACAGGATTTGCTTGCGGTTGCTGCTGAATCACGCTCGTTTGTTGCTGCTGCTGCGAAGCTGCGGATGGCGCCGCTGCGCTTGCCGCAGCTGCATTCTCAGCAGCTGCTGCTTGCTGTTGCGCGAGATGATTCGCTGCATTTGAGGCTTGACAAAAAAAAATATATCGGTCAGCATTATGTATAAGACATATTGCGAATTGAATTTACTTGCGAGTCACCTTTTGAAGAGTTTGAAGACTTGTGAGATGTTAATTGCGGTGGCATCGGTGTCAGCGGATCGGGAGCCAACTCGACAGCCTTGCTCGACATCAATTTTGTTTCCCATATTTGCCTGAGCTCCTGCAAAACTTGCTCGTCCACTCCCTCATCGAGGAAGACTTCTCGGACTCCAGCAATGACATCGTCTATCACAGCTGTATAGATTTTTAACTGGAAAAATAAAACCATAAAATCCAGTGAGAAAATATCTCCGAATTGATAAAAAAGCAGTGCATAAGCCGTTATTTACTATGAAACGCTGTTCTTATAATGTTGGAATAAATAAAAATGTTTAAATGGTAACATGCTCTATTTTCGAACGATGTTGATACAAACCGAATAAATTCTTTGGCGAATCGTCACAGTGTGGAAAGGTTGAGCAGCAGCTCGGATAATAAACAAATCGGTGACATATAACTTTGTACAATGAAAGATTTAAAAAATCTGGAAGAGCATACATTGCGCGTGGGAATAAGTTAACGTGTGATTTACGGAATTTTTTCAATACGTGATTTGGAAATAGAATAATGAACGATACGGCAGAGGTGGAGAGATAAGAAGATATCATTTCGTTCACGTAGCTAACCGCAATCGCTTCGGGAAGGTTTGTCCCCCCGCAAGGAGAAATGTCTCCGTATCACGTTCATCGTGATTATTATTTTATTCGGGACTTTGGCAGTTCTTTTGACAAATCCTTCATGAATCGAATCCTCATTAATTCGCTTACTCACCACGCTTGTTTGGCTAAGGGCCATTGCCGGATGATTCGTATTGTCAATCCAAGGTTGAGAGAAACAATACCAATAATCCCAAATCAACGTTGCCCTACGGAAGCCGAGCAGCCGCGTCGCTCGAGCTCTTTTATACTTTCTGATGAGCTCCCATTCCACAGTAGCGGCACTTCCCTGGTCGAAACAGTGTATACCGACGAATCAAAAAAACAACAATCATTCGTTATTGATCTTAACTTTATTGAGTTTACTGCTAATTAAATTTATTTTCTTCACTATTGCATCAAAAGATTTCTTCATCTAATGCGAATCACGGCTTTATTCACAAATTAACGTTAACCGAGTTACCGGAAGTTCGAAAACTTTTCATTGCGTACTTGACGTACAAATCAAAATTGCTCCGTCGAAAGTGATGTGAACTTCTCTGACTTATCACTTGTCGATAAAATAATATTTTCCACACACGGGTCATTGGGTATCATTGCTCGCATACTTATCATATACATAATACAAAATTTCTGGGTTCGTAAGGCTCATTGCACATTTTGCATAATTGTATCGATGCGTAGAATAAAATATTTCAGCCAATCGCGTTTCTTCGTTTACTCCGCTTTGTTTATATGCATGAGTATGCATTATCAATGAAGATCGATCTTCGTTGACAATATCCACACAAAGAAACCAGGATTGAAAATTTTGTGAACACATGCATGTGTAATAACAAGTGTGTGTGGGGCTTAAAGGTCTAACCATTGCATTACATCGGGTTCTATTCTCTCTACATCGCATCGACCAAAATCCAGAACTATAGCCGGAAAAATACGAAGAACAAGAAGTTCAGTACTCGGTTAGATATCAAAGTAGTATGTATAATCGTGAAGTATCCTTGATATGAAGTCCCTATGGCCGTATGACAGATTTGACAATGTTTCACGAGTACATTCCATAAATACAAACAAACGAACTACGAGACGGAGAAGTTGTTAATTGAATAATAACAAACGCATTGATTATCAGATTCTTACATTTTTTTGGAAATCGATCTGATTTTACACGTCAAATAATAAGGATTTTTGGACGTCAACCAAGTAAGCTTACAAGAGGAAGTAACTTGTCACTTTTTTTTACCAGTCTTATCCAGTGAAACCTACGTTTCGATGTTTGTTTTCGTTTCCGATCAAACAAAACAATCGTAACAGACATTACGATCGACCCGTCACCCTTTCTTCATTTTTGTTTTTAATTCTACGCTTGTCTTCATTTTTAATTCTATGTATTTTTATGTTTACAGAATTCACTCTTGTGAAAATAAATGACAAAATGGACACAAATTTTGGTGCAAGACCAAAGATCCCTCGATTGGTTGATTTGGTTAAAGAAAGAGAAATCGGGGTATGTTTTATCTGCAGTTATTATCATTGCAAACTTTTTTTAGTCAATGTTTCCTATTTTGTTCTTCAAATTTTTTAGAATCCAGTTGCTCGAAAATTAGCCGCCAGGAGACAGGTGACTAAAGATCTTATAAATCGATTAGGCTTGGAAAAAGAATTGGAAGGACACGAAGGATGCGTCAATTGCTTACAGTGGAGCGAAAATGGCCAGTGAGTATATTATAATATTACAGTAAAAATGATACATCATTGATAAAAATGTCTATATTATGTTTTCAGAGTTCTTGCTTCAGCGTCAGATGATCTACGGATCATCTTGTGGGATCCTTTCACATACAAAAAGTTGCATTCCTTCAACTCGGGTCACACTGCAAATATATTCACTGTAAAAGTAAGAGAACTAATCATGGAGATAATAATTTAAAAAATATTCTTCTGATATTTATATCCGGGATTATTATTAACAATTATAATTTTTTTGTAAATATTAAAATCTAATTTTGCTTTATTTATAGTTTATGCCAAAGTACAGTCACACTGTTGTTTCTGGTGCTGGCGATGATAGAGTCAGAGCATTCAATTTTCACTTGGGAGATACGGTGTACTACTGCGGCTGTCACACGGCTCGAGTCAAGAGAATAGCAACAACCGAAAATACGCCATTTATGTTCTGGAGCGGAGCCGAGGATGGCATAGTAGTCCAGCATGATTTGCGAACGCTCCATGTATGTGATGCAAGTCGTAGCAATCGGCAAAATGTTCTCGTCGACTTGAATCGCCGTATTGGACGAGGCGCGGAAGTGAAGTGTATCGCGATTAATCCACTACGACCGGAACTCATGGCAGTCGGTGCGAACGATCCTTACATCAGGATGTACGACCGTAGGATGATAAAACTAGCTGAAAAAGTAATCCATCGTTATTAAGCAACAGAAAAGAATTAGATACTAGAATTACCTGAAACTTATAAAATATTTTTTTAGGATCCACCTCCAATTTCGCCTACTGAAAATCAAAATTCGCTGTCCGAATCGTGTCGGGAGACTCGAATAGGAGATCGGATTGACCGTATGACGATCGATAACGTTCAATATTTCATTGCTGGTGAATATTTTATCGATGAATATTAACAATTTGATATTGCAACTGAAAATTTGATTCTCATAAAAAATGTATTTTACCATTCATTAAACAGGTAATCTGTATTCTTCGAAACGAGTTCTCTTGGGGAACATTGCTGCAACGTACGTCACATTTTCACCAGATGGAAGAGAACTTTTGGCAAATATGGGAGGCAATCATATATACCTTTTTGACATCCTTCAGCCGAGACGGAACAAACATATCACTCACAAATTAACACCGGGTATGTGTAAGTATGAAATATTAATAAAAATATTCTGAATTCATTAAAGTAATGAAACTTTTTAGAAAATTTGGCTTCGATAAATAAATACGTTATCACTGTACGTGAAAGATGTAAAAGAAAATTATCTTTTTGCCAGCAAGTACTCGATATCGGCAGCGGGTCGTTGGGTCGGCGTATGGCATCGATTCAGAGGACGAGAAAGATTATAAATCCCTGAATGTCAAAGTTTTGCCTCCACACGTTGAAAGTATAAAGTTGAAAGTAAGAGAATTCTGAACATACCTTTCTTTTGTTCTTTTGTGAATTTTGGAACAATTAATGTTGATTTACAATTCATCTATTTAGGCAAATAAAATGTTTGAATTGGGTGAGAACGTTGCTGCGATAAATTTATACAATAAAGCCTTAAGTATTTGTCCAACGGCGGCCGTACTCTACGGTAATAGATCAGCTGCCTACATGAAAAGACATTGGTAAGACTCATTGAGTCCCATTGAATTATTGCGACTCATCGCTAAAGTAATAAGTTTGAATATTTTTATTTTTAGGGACGGTGACGATTATGCAGCTCTGAGAGATTGCCAAACGACCTTAATTCTTGATCCTGAACATGTAAAAGCTCAGTTCAGGTTCGTTATCTATTATCTTGGATTACACTTCGGATTATGAGAAATTTCTTTATCATTTTCTCATTCTCGAGTTCACAATGCCAAATGTTTTTTTATTCTAAATTCAGACTCGCTCGATGCCTACTTCAAGTCAATCGACCTCACGAGGCCTCCCAAGTAATTGAGGACTTCCAGGAGAAGTTTCCTGATTACACTTCGACTGCATCGCATCGTGAACTTAAGAAGGACATTGCCGATGCTATTGCGGCACTAAAAAAAGTTGAACCCGCTGGATTGAATTCTGCATACCACTGTTTATCGCTCAAGGAGAAAATTTGGAGAGAGCAAGCGATGGATTATAATTTAAGATTCTGTGGACATTGTAACACAAGTACAGACATAAAAGAGGCCAACTTTTTTGGCAGGTATGAACACTTGTATTTAACCTTAGCTCATAGTATACTCGAGTACATAATATATAAGATTTACAAGGATAAAAAATTTAATGGCAGTGATGGACAATACATAATCGCTGGTTCGGACGACGCCAATATTTTCATTTGGGATCGTCACACGACGAATATCGTGAAGGTTCTCTGGGGTGATTCAAAAATTGTTAATTGCATTCAACCTCATCCGACGTCGTGTTTCCTAGCCACCAGCGGTATTGATCCTGTCGTAAGGCTGTGGAGTCCTTTGCCCGAGGCGAGTGCAAATTTAGTCAGATTATCGTAACATGTCAACAATTTAATTCAATGAAGATTTATGATTTTTAAAATTTACCTAATACAGGACGAGAAACCGAATCAGAGGGCGGTTACGAATACCGATGACCTTCTTAAAATGAATCAAATCCGAATGCACAGTGATCCATTGGCTATTATGCTGCATCAATTCCATTCCAGTAACGGAAGTTCTGTTATCAATGATCAGGTCGAGCCCTCGGACGATGGAGATCCCGTTGTCTGGCGACAAACTTGCAGACCGAGTTAAGTCTTCGAGGATATTTTTAAGGTCACAACGGTGAGATACGATGAAAATCAAAGGGACCCAGGTGAACCCTTTTTAGATACGTATGGATTGATGTTAAGATACCTTGATCTTCAGTGTTGATATTTAGATTGATGTATACACACATACACACACACACGGTGACAAAGAACGAAAAAAGATCGCCTATTCAATAAAATGTATTTCTGGAAATTAATGTTTAAGCTATCGGTTAATCGTGCTTGGAATCTGCAGGGAAAATCTTAAAGAGAATTCAGCAAACGTCAAACTGCTGACATGAGAGCTTGCAGTGTGATCATCGCGAGATCTTCGTCGTTGAATATTGGATCGATATATATACACAATAAAATGGATTTCTTAAAACGAATGCTTCAGCTATCCGTTATTCGTGCTTGAAACTGGCTGCGGAATTCCTATCGAGAATTCTGCAAACGTCGATCAAGTTGCTGGCAAAAGTTCCCAGAGAGCTTGGAGCGTGATACCGTCGCGAGGTTCTTCAGCAGCGAGACCCAAATGAGACGAGAAAACCGGCTTTTTTTGACTCGTGCTCCCTTCGGAGAAGTACAGACCAAGAACGTTTGTAATTTCATCCTCGTTCTCCTCGATCTCTTTAACAACTTCTGGTTTATATTCCGGCAGCGTCACAGCTTGGTGCTCAAACGTATATTCAACGCCAAATGTCGGCGACTTGTCGTACGACGTGCGCAATGCTTCTATCTCTTTGTGAAGCGCATACAATTTTGGAAGTGGATCCACTCGAAATCCCAGAACGTAGCCGCCACTCGATTCCGTGCTTATCGCGACCAGGGTCGGACCAAATTTTGATGTTCTGATGTTCACCTGAATAACGCATTTTTAAGTGAATCTGATTCGAACGTAAAGTTTTAAAAATACTCACACTCGCAATCGTAAGGTATGGAAGGGAAACGTTGAATTGGTTGTTCATTTCGGCAAACCATACAAGACGGATATTCGTGACAATGAACGTTCCTACATTTCCCTATTGTTATAGAAGACATTTTTAAAACTTTTTTCTAAATTACGAATTTTGCACTATTTTGTTAAACTCATAAACGAACCTGTTCCGTCGACAAGTTCCATACACCTGGTGTCGTCGAATGAACGTTTTCTAACGGTAGTAAAGAAAGTCTGCCGTCTTGAATGAACCCTCCACGAAGTTTGATTTCTCTGTACATCCGCGTTGACATATAGGCTCTAAAAGATATTTTATATTCAAATTCATGTTTTAGAATGAAACTCTTCGAGAAATTACCTAAATACTCCGATAGCTGAGGTGTAATGTCGAGAACTCTTGAAATCTTGGTTTGTGAATATAAATTCATATCTGCAGCTCCGGAATGTTGTCAAAATATGCAACGCTTGTGTGCTACCACCATGGATCTTTAATGATAAATTAAAATAATGATAAAATATATTTTTTTAAATTATATTTAGATTTAGAATGAGGAACGAATTCATTTTATTCCATTACCGAGTTTACTGATTTGGTTGTTATGTTGACTACTGTGCCGTATCCGATACTTAAATTAATTCGTGGTAAAGTCAACGAGTGCCAAAGTATTCGCAGATTCGTTATCATAAGACGTCCTCGATCACCGGCGTTTCCCTTTGTATCCTCGACCATTTCCAGTCTGTCGACGAGAAGCTCACCGGGGCGCATCTGCAGCTGTCTGCATCAAAAGATGATGCATTTTTGTACCAATTATTTGATAAGTTATACAAAAATGTTTAAAGTTTACTTACGAGACCGGAACATCAAATCGCACCTCACTATCTTGCCACATTTTTAATGAAAACTCTGATTTTCTGCGTTGAACCACGCGTTTCTTGTAAACTTCAACTATTCGATCGATTCCGTGGTCATGCCGACCGTAACACAACAAAACGAAAATTATTTGAAAGCCCACTAAAAACCGTTCGTTACTTTTTTTATTTTTAGACTCTTTAGAATTTTATATTTATAAATTAGAAAATGAATGAACTACATACGTAACGTTAAAATATCAGTACATATTTATTTAATAAAAATACAATTTGTTCAACGCTCTTTTGTTTTTATAAAAAATATGTTTTGCATAGAAGATTATATTTTGAAACTTGCACCAGCACCGGTTTTATATAGGCAATGTACGTTATTTCTAACGTTTCAACGTTAATCATCAATTACACTGGAACAACTGGTTCCGGTCCAACGCCGTTGGCTAATTTATATACAGCTAGAGAAACCTGCGCAGCGAATTTCTCAACGTCCGAAGGATTTTTACATTCGGCGTAAACCCGGACGACATCTTCCGTACCAGAAGGTCTGAAAATAACAAATTTCAATTGGAAATATTTAAAAAATTTCAACCAATTGATTTAATAATTAATTGCAATAGGATTTTTTTACCGTACGAACGAACGTCCTTTATCATAAAGCGCAACCAGCTTGTCTATTTCGTTTTGCAGTCCCTCCGGGGTGACGCATTTTCTCTCTGCATCCGCAGTGGTTATTACTTTTCTGTCTGCCACTCGAACTTTCAGCTGTCTATTAGGAAAATCGGTATAGCTCTGCTCCCAAGTTGAGATATCCCAATCTCTTGCCCTCAGGATCGTTTCAACGAGTAACATATCGCTCAGAGCATCACCGACGTATTGATTTATGACGTCGACCAGGTCGAGCAACCTCGATGCAGCTTGTCTCTGTTCTGCTGTTGAGCTCGAATTTTCCGCAGCTTCCCGGATCCTTTGAACAACACTGTCTTTGAATACTACTGTTCCGTGTCCATTTGCTTCGAAATACACTCCAATGTCAAATTCGACAGCTCGATGATGCAAATGCTTCACTCCGGTCGGTACGCATGCAACGGGTACTTTCTAAAAAATAAACAATTAATTTCATTAATGCTGCAAAGAGATTGTGAATTTTCTATACATTCATAATTACCAGAACGTTCGTTATGTAGTCAGTGGAAGCTCCATTAGCATATGCTGTTTGAACCAAGCCTAGTTGAATCCAAGATAAACCGCCGGTTTCGATTAATTCTTTCAGATAATCCGCGGCTAGTGTCGCTATTCGATCGCCGTCGAGAAGATGAAACTTGTTGTTGGAATCTACATAGTAATAAACTACTCTGTCAGCATCACCGTCTATGCTCACGCACCTTTCGTTTGCTCTGATAGGCACGTTTTTTGGTGGTGCTTGATGAACTTTCACGTAATCTGCTCCACACTAAAAAAAGAAGAGAAAAACATTTGAGTGTTTCCTTTTTGCTAAAAATGTATGCGAAACTGAAGACTGAGAGGGATAAAAGATTGAAGACATTCTGTTCAAACTATAAAATTGTGACTATCCTTACATTTATTGTAAAAAGATCATGATGACAATACTGAATTAAGATTTCAGTATCACAAGAAAGACTTACTTGGTGATTGAGAATTCCTGAGCCTTCGTTGAATACTTCTATGTTCAATACATCTTTCAAACGTTTCTGAAATTCTTTCGCTGCAATGGCACCGATGCCGTTAGCTGCATCCAATACAAGATTATTGGTGTATTTCGAATATGTTTCAGGCAATGATTGTCCACGTAAAAAGGCTTTGCTAAGTTTTTCATAATATCCCTCTATCGTGACAGATCCTGGATCTTTGTTGGTATTGTTACAAACTACTAGATAATGCAATTGTGGTGTTGTCACGAGCCCATAATCAGTGGCAATTCCATTGGCTGCTCTCACACCCTGAATCGCAGAATTTGATAGAGCTTCACTGCTCGATCTCGTGTCACGTCCTACTATCACACGAGCATCTGATGTCTCGTTTATATTATATTCTTGAACTATTCTTTTCAAAGTTGGTACAAGTTCTGAATCAGGTACGTTAGCTAAATCCGTCGCTATGCTTTCCCATAATACTTCCAACATCTCTCCGGCCGGATCAACCAATTTTATTCCATTGTCCGATTCTTCATTATGGCTCGCAGTTATCATCACACCTATCGCAGCTGAAATATGATGTCAGTTTTGTAGGTACGGTGAGACATGAAATTTTTTTAAATTTCATTTTTATTTACCATTTTTCGATCTCGACCGTAAGGCTGCCAAAATTCCCATTCTGAACATGACATGATCCAAAAAGTCACTCCTTCAACGAGAGAAACATTTGTAAACAATGATGAAAAATTTGTAAAAGAACTGTCAAAACATGAAATGACATTGCTTACTTCGTTCGAAAACCGGCAGTTCCATATTGAATATAAATGCCACGATTGTTTGGATGTTTTTGAGAAATACGTTCTATATTCTTGTAATCCATATTGAACCGATGATCGCAACGGAATATCGAGCTCGATCGTTGTTGTTTTGTGTTGACACGTTGTCATCGAAAAGCCGAAACCGAAAGATTTTTTGAAAGTATCCTGCAGGAATTATTCAGTGGCGTTATCTACCGATCATTGCAAGGTTCGTGAATTGTTTCCAGAGGACGTTTCTGTGCTGACAAATTTCCAGAATTGTTTAGCAGTGCCATGTGCCGTGTATTTATCTATATTTATTTCTCTACGCACTGCGCTGTCGACGGGCCGGTCACATCGAAGCAACTCAGCTTCAAAAATTTTAATTATTTCCCAGTGTAAATAACATTTTTCTTCACGTTATTAAAAAAAGTATTTGATAAGCTCTTTTTTTAGTTGAGAATAATCAGTTTGATGAAACTACTATCAGCATCATCAATAATTTTTCAATCCACCGCGAGTTGGAAAAACATTGCGACACTAGTTGTATATTTTTTTACGTCAAGGTGTTCGAATAATTTTTTTGGATATTTTTTCACAAATGTTTTTTTTCGCAGATGACGGAAATCACGCAAGTGTCGTGTAACAAAGTCTTCGGAGGATGGCAAAAAGTGTTTTCTCATGAGAGGTATTTATTATATTTTTTATTTAAATGCTAATAATTAGTTTTTTTAGCTGTGATTTAAATAAAACTCAAATTAATTACAATCCTGTATCAATCAAATTTTTTACAGCCAAGTGCTCAGCTGTAAGATGAACTTTGGTATATTTTTACCCGCTGAAGCTGAAGAGCGTACTTTGCCAGTAATTTATTGGCTCTCAGGCTTGGAATGTACAGAATCAAATTTCATACAAAAAGCTGGTGCTCAGAGATATGCGGCCGAAAACAAAGTCATAATTGTCACTCCGGATACAAGTCCTAGAGGTCTGAATATTCCTGGGGAAGATGAGAGCTGGGATTTTGGAACTGGAGCCAGTTTTTATGTTGACGCCACAAAAGATCCATGGAAAGAAAATTACAAAATGTACAGCTACATCACAAAGGAGCTGTTGGAACTCGTTAATAAAAAGTTTCCTGTCACTCCGGATCAGCAATCTATCATGGGTCACAGGTGAGCTCAATTCTTAAGGAAAATTTACTTATTCTTGAAATAATAACATAGATTTAACTTCTTAGAAACGTCATCATTAGATTAAAATAATATTGTAATCTTTTTCATTAGTAAAAATCCAGCTACAAACTTAGAATTTTTAATGAATAAAATTGGAGCACACAGTCCTCTTTCAACAAAGAATAATGTTTCTATTTTGATGTTCGGCCTATATAACTTGAAATTACAAATGAGCTATTTTTGAGAATATTTTTTTGAATATCTCTAATTTCTTTGAACCTTGGCACGCGAATCATATCGCGTATTTTGATTCTTTTTTGTAGTTATTTCGAATTCGAACATCACGTGATGCTTTAGAGATATTTTTGATACAAAAATTACATGGATTCTTTATCACAGCATGGGAGGTCATGGAGCTCTGATCTGTGCACTGAAAAATCCTTATCTGTACAAATCAGTATCAGCTTTTGCACCAATCTGCAATCCAAGCAAATGTCCCTGGGGTAAAAAAGCATTCACGGGTTATCTCGGAGAGAATGAGATTGAATGGGCGAATTGGGATGCGACGATGCTTGCAGAAAAGTACGATGGTCCGATACTTGCGATTCTAATCGATCAGGTAAATTAAAACTAACCACACGAAATGGATGAAAGAAACGGTCAAAGAACGTTATTATAATCAATATAACGTTATTATTATCAGGGTACGGATGATAAATTTTATCATCAATTGATGCCAGAGAACTTTTTGGCTGCTACTCGAGATGTGGATCTGACGTTGACATTGAGAAAACAGGAAGGATATGATCACGGTTATTTCTTCATATCTACGTTCATTGAAGATCATATAAAACATCACGTCAAATACCTCAAGCACTGAGGAGATGCTTTTAATCTCGAGTGTTCAAGATTTCGTATGAAAGCAAATCAATCTCATCCGCAAGCGATCGTAAACGATACGGAGAGATGATATTTTTTTACAATTTTATTGTAATCTCGGTATTTCGTCAAGACCGAGAAAAATTTAGATATACACAATAATTTTTTAAGGTATATGTATTGTACGAATATAATGAGAGAAAAAATAATCTTTTTTATTTCTCTTCCGATGGCTGACGAATTTTGTGCCAATACCTCTGAACGAAATTTCGATTTTTCCACACGTCTGAGTGTCCCCAAAGTCCCCAATATCTGAAAAAATGTAATGGCGTAAATTAGCTCAATATTTTACAGGAAACGTGTAATTGGACTTACATTCCAAAAAGTGCTCCTCCTAAATGAGCAGCGTGATCAAATAATCTCCATCTCAAAATACAGCCAGTTAGGTCCATTGCAATGAGTCCTTTTATCGCCTGTAAAATTAATTTATGAGCAATTGAAAAGACAAGCCTCAAAAAAAAAAACTTTTTCTTGTTTCTTGTACTCTACTTACACTTCCCGCTGTGAATTTAATCATCGGTAAGAAAGCTATACAGAGTGTGGTGTCCGGAAATCGAGTGCAGATAATAGCGACAATTCCCATTATGGAACCAGACTGAAAAAAAAACCGTACAGTATAGTTTGACACTTGTAGAGAAAGAGGAGTAATCTTATAAGTTTTGTCGAAAAGTATGTTTACAAAATTAAAGATTTAAAAGTTATAAGATGATGTGTAAGTCACATTGAGGTCATCTAGAGATGTGAAACAGATTTTACTTTTTTCAAGGTGCTACGTGTTTTTAAAAAAAAAAAAAGAGTTGAACGTTATTCTCTGTTTAAAGAAGAGCTTAGATATTTTTCATCTCCAAAATTTCTTCCCAGGGAAAAATTCGCAGCGGAATTTTTAAGGACCGAACGACTTAAACATCATCCTCTTATTATGTAAATAATATTTACTGCTCCGAGTGATAATCCAGGTATAGAAAACATGATTTTGTAAAAATTGCTTGCAAAACTCGAAAAGAGGCCGCCCGCCAAGTACACCGCTACGAATTGTTCCTTTCCAAGGGCTTGTACAGCTGGCGAAATGAAGCTGTGTAACACAAACATGTTAATGCCTAAATGGATGGCAGAGGAGTGTGAAAATGTCGAAAGCAGCATCGGCCAACAATAATTACCTAAAATAAATAAAGTGATAATAATTTACACAATAATAAATATCTAAATTATGCTTTGCATAATATGAAATAAAATATAAGAAAAAATCGAGAACAACATTTCTTAAATGGCGACTACAATTTTCCACTCACGAGCTGCAGGATTGGCAGTGAAATATTTAAGCATTGTGCCCCTCAATGCTGGGATTTTCCATCCAAGAAAAACAACAGTATTGAGAAAAAGGATAGGAACGAATACGCGTTGCCCTTCGGAGAGACTGGTCCATAAGTGTCTGATATTTTGTCGCCATAGTGCAAACTATAAAAAGAGAAAAAATTCATTTGGCATGAAATTTTAATAACTGTTCTTCTGCAACATGCAAAAAATTTACTATTTTCTATCTCAGTGAATTTATAGGAATTACTTTGTGATGCTTTTGGCCCAAAATATATTAATTGTAGTCAAAAATAGAGCAATAATTTGTTACTTCACAAAATACTTCTTAGACAGGCGAAATGTCATTGACATTCATATTTCATCAGAAATGTCATACATTTTTCTCATTGTACTCAAGCCTTCTGCTGCACTTACTTGGTCTCTTTCTACAATCCCATGGAATCCAAACATCCGATTGAAATTCTTGCGCTTTCGTTCGTACTCTAATATAGATGCTGTCGCAAATGATATTCCGCTAAACTGAAATAAAAATCATTAAAAAGAAATTCACTTCATCAATGAAGAAATACTCACTGTGACTGTGAATCCGAATGCTCTCCATAATTTTGATGGATCTAACGGTGTTAACGGAATCCCATATTCAGTAGAGATAATTGATTCTGTTGCTTCCGCAACCTTTTTATTTCTTTTGAACCCTCTCGCATGTCTCCACGACGTTTGAATGTGCACTCTCGATTGGTGCAATTGTACATTTGAATAAATACTGAAAAAATAAATAAACTAAATTCTGTGTTTACAAATTCCACATTTGTAACCTCAAATTTTTCATATGTTACTGGAAATCGTTAGGAAAAATATTATCGTTGCTTATATTTACCATTTGCTAGTTGTTTCACCAAGACACGTTAATATTCTGGACGCCATGACAATTTGATACGTTAAAATTAACCAAAAAGAAATTTTTAGTTCAACACGGTCAACACTTTAACATCCCCGCATCTTATCCATTTTACAAATTTGCAGATTTTATTCACAGGTGCGCACAAAAATGCGCATTTTATTTACCGATAATCTAAATTGAATTACATAGAAAGAATTTTCATTAGAGCAGAAATTGTTCGATGAAATTATTCCTATTTTTACAAAAGTTTCTTCGATTTATGAGAATGAAAACTTTTTTGAGAAAAGGAAATTGTATGAGGCAACTTTTTGACACATTACCTACAAGGTGTCGGCATCAACTCATTTTTAATTATGTATTATAATTGTTGAATATAATATGTACGAAGATGACAAGTTAAACAAGTTTTGAAGTGCTTTCTGAATTGAATACAAAATGTATTAAAATTTTTTTCAGATGAAATTTAGCTGATTTACAAATGACACATGAATGCAGTCCGAAAAAAACAATCTCAGCTGGTACAGACGATGATAATGGTCCCCAACTTGTGTCTGGTGTCGCCAGTGACGGCATTTTCGTAAAAACTTGTTATGCACTTATTTTCGTATTATCTCCAGTCGATCAGTGTGATAGGATTAGATTCGATGTTAGTTCAAAGTACGCATGCACTTCACGGTCTCTCGATTTCTTTCACTTACATATAGTTATTGTCATGAGTTATCAAATTATTTGAGTTTTAATGGAGTCAAGTATAAAAAATATTTACGTGTATTGTATTATATGTACTGTATGAAAAAATACTTTGATTCATTTCTCAGGTTAATGACTTATTTTATTTTCAGAATAGTTTCTTCATTGATTGAATTTTTAACATCAATCTAGCAGTCCTTTCGAAGTCATTATTATAAATATTCATTTATCGTATTATAGTCATTATGTATATAGTATAGAGTTGGAAAAATATATTTTTTATGGCATGTTTCATGAAGAATTTTCTTCATGAATTTATTTCTTCAATTTATTCTTGAGGTCAGCGATCTCCTGTTTAATTTCTTTGAGTTTTGCTTTCGCATTCTTGTTTTTTTCCTCCTTTGCTTTAATTTCCTGCAGCAAGCGAGTATTGTCACGTCTGAAAAATCGGTAACATTTAGAAGTTTGAGGTACAATTTCATCGCTATAACAATACGTTTATTTCGATTGACTAACTGAATTATATCTTTGGCAACTTTGATGTTCGACAGAAGTTTGGCCTCTTCGGTCATTCCGTTCGCCATCATATCGTACTGATTCGATAGTTTGTCTAATTCCTGTTGAGCTTTATCTATTTTGTCGCGAAGAAGTTTCGACCCTTTGTGATGCTCCTCAATTTCGGCCATGAGATTGTTCGAACTCTGCTCCAAAAGTAATTTTCGTTTATTATTATTTTTGTTAATTTCTGTTTATTGTTATTAAATTAAAAAATTATAATGAAAATAAATAAACGAAAATTAAATTTTTTAAAATTATATACGATTAAAAAAACTAATTTCAACTTACGTATTCAACATGGCCGTTCATACACAGCGATGAATATTTTTTCACTCCGTTTTCAAAATTGGTCCTAAAATAATATTTTTTTGATCAGACTTTCGTTTAAAAATGTTTATTATTTATTTGCTTGAGAATCTTCGAACCGAAAATCCGCGGCCTCTTGTCTGTTTCTGGCATTCATAAATTCCAGTTCTTTTCGCGATTTCTCGCTCTCCTGGGACTTGACCGAGGCCTCTTTTTGCAACCGATCCGTCTCGTCTTGCAGTTTCTTCAACCGAAGTTCCAATTTCCAATTACTGTTGTCTATCTTTAGCTTGTGCAGTTTCCACTTGCGCAACGACTCCTGGGCATCCTCGTTATGTTTTTTGACCGCGGCGTGCTGGAGAGTGATATTGAACTAATTATAAAGATCCAAAACAAAGTTAATAGAGGAAACGTGAGAACTTCTTACCTCCTCTATTAATCTTTTGAGCGCGGCTCTCGCACTGCTCGTGGATTCTTGAGTCTTGCATTCGGTTTGATTCGGCTCCTGCCGCTCAACCTCGACGCCCCGGATATTTTTTTCCATTGTTCAATGTTCCGCGAGATATCGACGAAGAAAACAAAACGCGCTCGAGGTTTTGCTTAATGGCGTCACCGTCCTTCGAACCAAAGACTCTGATTTGATTCATTTTACGGATCACGTGACCGCTCATCTCCCTGCGTTACTTCTCCCTAGAGTTGTCGATTCTATTGTTGGATAAATAATTATAATTATTTGCAGAATAGAAAAATAAATAAAAAATAACAACATATAATAATGATTAAATATTAATAATAAAATAAAATAAGTATTAACAAAAATTACGAAATAATAAAATAATAATAAGAGTAAAAATTAAATATGAATTTCATATTTTTCTAATAGACGTATCTTTGGTATACTATGATCCATTCGGGTACTTTGAAGCTTGCTCTTGAAAAATATATTTTTGAAAACCTCTCCAGGTCACATACACACACTAACACAAAAATTCCTCGTCAGTAAAAAAAACTTTTAAGCTCTCTTTCCGTATTTGGTACGAAGATCTTAAGAATTTATTGGTTAATTAATAAAAATAGACAAAAATTGAACGTCTGGCTAATATTTGGACTCTTACAGACAATTTTACTTCTTTATAGATCTTTTGGATATTTCCTGTTGGAAAATTTAGTAATTATGTGACTTTCACATATTTATTAAATTTTTGCCATAAATATCGGGTTAAGAGAAATTGAGCGTAGTAAAATATAAGATTTTGTTAACTGCTTACTAAAATTTTGTTTACTATAAAAATTTTGAGAATTTTGTAGGAATAGAAGTCTGAAGTTTAAAAATATCAGGCGCGACTGAAATCGCTTGATGCAAATCACGAGCATTCCCATATCTGTCAAACAAACGAGTGGATGCAAAAGCTCGAGGTGTATAAATATGAAAATTGGCCGGTTATTGGTAACGATATCGAGAGAGTCGACGGCCCATTTGCGTCATCGATTGCACAGGAACGCGCATAAAAAATAAGCGAGAGCGCTTTTTTTTTATCCTGGGATATGAGCGCCGGGAATCTCGAGCCGCAACGAAAAATTCCGCGAACAAAATGCACAAGCGTGCTTTTTACAATAGGTCTTGCATTATTAGCGAACGATCCTCGTGCCCAGAAATAGAGAACGGACTCGACAAAGGAAGTGCACGTTTCGCTGTACAGTCGAAACGAGCCAGTTCTAAAATCGGAGAAATCGTTTCCGGAGCAACGAATTGTCGCTGCGAACAAAATTTAAAAAAATTAATTTTTAATTTTTTTTTTTAATTAAATTTGACGCTCTGAAAATTTCTTTATTAGTTTTTTTGTCAAAGAGCTGATAAGCACTCTTTATTTTTTTAAAATTTATTTCCTAAAGAATTCTGCATTAGAAAAATGAAAATATAATTTTCAAAATCAAATCGACAATATTTAAGAACATAAAAATTTTAATAGTAAATTTCCTACAACTTTTTTACTGTGAATAAAATCTCCACCAAAAGTTTTCAGGAAGAAACTTGAAGCGAAAAATTTAAAATACAAAATAAATATTAAATTATTATTAATGAACATAATTACTCGTTTGAGAGTTTCATTATTAAAAAAATTACAAAAACCTTCAACTTCAAAAGTTCATTTTCATTCACGATTTTCTTCAATTCATTTCATAATAAAAAATTACATTAAAAAAATTGGAAACAAAATTAAAAAAATAAATCAAAAGTAGACAGGTGACATGTTCAAGTCACAATTTCATGCACGTCCTTACAAATTCATTACTGAAACTCTAATTTATAACGAAAGGAGGAAAAACTTGTGCAAAAAAAAAAGAAAAAAATAATGTTGCGTGGGTGTTTTCATATATCGCATTTATCCCTTATTTTCATGTATCTCAAAAAAATTAAAAGATGACTCGAGAATTAAGTCTGCGAGAGTTTGTTGGACCAGGCGAAAGCCAAAGGAGGAAAAAAGTTGAAGGGAAAAAACAAGAGAAAGGGTGCGTGGGCTTTTTCCCTCTATGTGGGCCTTGTATACGTCCCTCGAGGTGGTATATACTCGATATGTACACGAATATAACACACACGAGTTAGTTTTTTAGTCACGAGCAGCGGAGAAACGTGCCTCGTGTGTCGAGACGCGCTCGCTCGTTTTTCAGTCTTCGTGCGTAACGTGCGACGAGCACACGCGTTTTTGCGTCGACTCCTCGTGCGCACTCTCACCCGGTTCTCAATTTTTATAAATTAAATTAATTTTTTTATAAAAAAATAAATAAATAAATAAAGTTCATTAACTTGCCTCGTGCTTGTGGAAAAATCGTAAATAAAGATTTCGTTGAGTGAAAACTTGAGAATTTTCGTTGCAAGTTGAGCCGGTGTGAAGGGATAATTTTTTTTAAGCCTTTTCATACGATCTTTCGACTCTGCGGTAAGATTTTTTGTTTTAATACTTTTTTTGTGATTGTTCCTGGTGAGATGAGAGTGCATTAAGACGGGATTAAAATGTCAGTGAGCGGTAAACATTTGTGTCAAGGATTCATCATACAATTCCTAACTACAGTTTAATTTTTATCATGAATTGTTAAAATGTAGTCTCCGCTGGTACCAAGTTAAAATTAAATTTTTATATTGTTATTATTTATTTATTATTTGAAGGGTAAAAAGCAAAAATTTTGCATGAAATTGTTTACACTCAAGTGTTAACATTTTGTTTATATTGCTAAGAATGGAAAATAATTATGAACAAAAACCCTGCATTTAAATAAATTTTCAGGGTGAATTTATAAATTTTTCATAAGAGATAAAATTAATTTTAAACTTTGAAATAAAATTTCAAATTTTGTTTCTTATGATTTTTAATAACAAAACGAGCGTACATCGCAATTTTCAAAACAATTTTACTCCATAAAAAAACTAATAACTTTTCCTTTTCTCACCGCAGAATTCATGGCGTTAAAAATTTGCAATTACAATGAGCATCGTCACGAGCAAACGATTATTTGTATCTGAATAGCTCGATCTTCGTGATGAATTTTTTTTTTTCAACTTATTCCAGAGTCGTCTCCGACATTTGACATTTTTCGAGAAAGTCGAATTTTTAACGATGCTGATCGATGTTTAAAGAATTTTGAAAGAATTTTTGAATGTGTGGCGTTTTATTGTGTCGAACGTTAACGATGTCGAATCGGGGTATTTGAGAAAATACGTAACATTTTGTAGACTGTATTATTCTATGGACGGTTAACGATATTTTTATCTGGGAACGATATTTGGGAAAATACGTAATATTGTATAGATGGCTCATGGATTCCAGGTAGATTCGTGTCACTGTTTCTTTTCCATTATCTTATCAGCATTCTTATCAAATTGACAGATCGCTCAGTGTTGTCTATACTTATATAAATCGTTTTTCACACAAAAGCGTCTTCCATTGTTACAAACATGCGAATCTTTGGGGAACTGTCAAAATACGTTTAACCGATCACAAAGTATTCAAAAAATGTATCCGGAATTTAAAAATAATAATTTTACTTTGGAATTTTTTTTCCAGCGTTGCAGAATCAAAAAATGATAAATCTCGTTATTTGACTTCGACGACGTTTGAAATAAAGGAAAGAGAAATAATGCGCGAATGATTTTAATCTTAATGGGACCATTTCTGTGGTAAAAGCAAAAAAAGTCTTTTGTCCAGTTTCCGGGATAAATATCTTCGTGCGATATAAAATTATGGAATTCCTTGATCGGAATTTATAAGAATTAATTTTATTTGTCCGGAAAACTTTTATGAAACCTTGAAATATAAATTGTGGGATCAGTAAACTCTTTCAAAATAAAATATCAACGTTGGAGTCAATATTTTACTTGCATTTCAACAAAATGCTAATATAATGTTGATAATAAAACTTTTTAAATTTAAAAACCAAAATTTTAAAAAATAATTCAATTTTCTCTTGAAAAGTTTTTATGAAAGTCTGAGCCGTAAATTTTTAGAATATGTAGAATTTTTCATGATAAATCATCAAATATTTTCGTTTCATTGTACAAAATTCTGGTATATTTCTTGACAATATAAAATTATGGAATTCAAAAACTAAAATTAGAGTAATAATTCAATTTTCTCCGAAAACCTTTATGAAACTCTGAGATGTAAAATCGTGGAATGTGTGAACTCTTTCATGATAAATTATCGGCGCTGGACTCGATATTTCAGTTTCACTACGAAATACAGGACGGGCGGCTGATAAAAGTGACCGCGCGTAATTTTTTTTATTCTCTAATCGGCCACGCTAGAAGGATGTGACAACGCGTTTCTTTTTCCTTCTCTTTACGCTTATTATTATATTAAATTACAAGAATTATTCTTTATTGTTCTTCAATACAAATTTTTACGGTATTTAAAGTTAAAAATTAAAAAAAAACGTGTTCAATTTTTGGAATATTTTCAAAATTAGGATAACAAATTTTATAAATTACGAAATATTATGAAAATACTGGATATATTTTTAATCTTTGAGAAGTACTTTGCATTTGTGTTAAATTAATCATTATTTGTAAGCATAAATATTTATTAGATTTCTGCAACTTTGAAGAATCGTCTGCGAATTATTTATTTTAATTTTCTCAAATTGAGAACCTCTGGGTGAGACAATCGCGCTTATTCGTCTTGGCGATTTACGATACGGTCGTGCTCACTCATGCACTTTTGACGGAACCGCATGATTTCATATAGTTCTTCATTTGTTTTTCCGCTCATGGCATTTTTCGTCGCGATCTTTTCATTACTCCCCATTCAAGTCTTCATGATTTGTCGCCTCCAAGAATTTCGTTGATCACTTTTTATTAAAATTACTGTGAAAGTTCCCGGAACGTTTGCGGATGTGATCTCAAAAATTCTTGACAAAATTAAACCATGAAGAAATTGAACATGTCTATCTGACAAATGGCTTATTCATTTTTTATTAAGAATTATTATAACAATTATATATTAATTTGTTTTTTTTTCAACGAAAGTAATAATTGTCTCGGGGATTAATTTTAATATTTAAGAGAAAAAATAATTAAGGGAACATTTTGATTCTCTCTGATGACAATTGGAAAAATAAAAAAAAAACATAATAAAAAGGAAGACTTTTTGATAAAATTACTGTGACAGATCCCGGAACATTTGTGGATGTGAACATTCTCGATGAAAAAAATCAGGAAGAAAATGAATATCTTTTTATATTTAAAAAAATACAAAGGAAGTATAATAATTGACTCGGAAAACTTTCAAGTATTTGAAGTTTTCGAGTAATCGATTTTTCTCTCTATAAAGAATCAGAATTGAAAATGGGAATAAAAAAAGACGATCTTTTATTAAAATTATTGTGAAATTGTGCAGAAAATTTGCGAATATGATTAAAAAATTTTTTGATTAAAAAACCCAGAGGAAATTAATTTTCCTTTTTGGAATTGCAAAATATTTACATATTTTTTGCAAGAAAAGTTGATTGTGCTTTTTTGAAGGAAAATAATGCACGACCAGGGGATAAATTTAAATATTCGAGGGAAGAAATAATTAAGAGAACGGAGTATAAGAGTTGGAAGGAAAATAAAAATGATAAAAGTTTGAGGGTGTGGTTATGGGACTTTGTGTACTTTATATACACACGAAGACACACCCTTATTCGATGTATTATGTGCGACCTACACTCCTGGCCACCCACATTGCCCCGTACTTACAAAAGTGTCGGTCTTCCTCTTCAATCTTTCCGTGTTTGTAAGGAAAAGTGCATTATTCATGAAACGGAGTAGGACTGTCCCGATTCTTGAATAAAAACTCCTTAGCTGAAAGTTGCATCACGAACTTTACATAATTTTCAAAATAAAAAAATTATCCTGAAAGATAAGAAGGAAATAAATATTCAAATACACAAAAACCACTTTTTAAATTAAATCCAATTTAATTAACTCGAAGTACGATTTAAGATTTACATTTCGAATAAAAAAATTATTCACAAATATAAAAATGAATACAGTACACAAAAAATATTTGTTCATAAGAAATTCCAAATAGCAAATTTAATTAAAGTGTGATTAAAATTTTAAAAATTATTTGGATGACTTTTTACAAAAGTATTCTAAAAAATAAAACAAATAGCTAAAAATGTTTATAATTTTGATAATTGTATGAAAAAATAATAAAAGTGTTTTTTAAATAAAAAAATTAGATGAAATGTAAAACTGGCCAGATGTAATCTCGAACATCTGTGAAGAGATTCCTTGTCTTCACAAGGTTTTCTCCACTGACGGGAGTCAAGTTAGAATTTCAAGATGGCTCGCGTAAAAAAAGCGGCAAAAAATAAACATCGTGCGTAACAGTGGCGTCTTTTTGTCTCTGCGAGCATCGCCGTCGATGGCAAATAAACTAGAAACCATTTACTATGTCCGAGTGAAAAAAAAGAAGAAGAAGAAAAAAAAACAAGAAAGAAAAACTTAGAACGCGCGCGCTATCGCTGCAACGACCAAGCTCAGATCCGTTTCGAATGCCGCATCGAATTTCTGCACACAAGAACCGCGTTCAATCCCGCTTGATTTTGCGATTAAATTCATCAAGAACGCATTTTTATCACATTTTTATTTACTTTAGTTTTTGCTGAAATTGAAATTTATGATACTTTTGCGCATTATGATCAGTCTTCGTCGAATAAACTAATCTAAAATCGCATTTTATGATACTCTGTTGCGTCTTACAATACGTCGTGAATTTAAAAAAAATTACCTGAGAATTTTTATTTACAGAACAAGTTCCATTCCGTGTTATTTTAATCTGAATTTGATCGAATTCAAATTAGAAAGCAAATATTAATATTTTCAATAAATATTCAATGTATCGAGCGTTTTTTGAAATTTTAATACTAGTTAGTTAGTTAGTTAGTTCGGTTGGTTTCCTTTCGTACAGCTTCTAGCTTTAATCACGATATTCCCTTCCATTTAGAACCGTCTATTGCCATGGTT